>JAGVVM010019348.1:0-20709 GCA_019149425.1 Psidium friedrichsthalianum
TTCCACTTTTGTGGCGTGCTCATAAAATGGGATCTCTTCATTTCGTCACATAGTTTGTTGGTGAAGATTCATATCGGATCTCGTCAGCCTCAACCTCTCCGACTGCACCGAGAAGGTCATCGCCGAGTACATATGGTCAGCCATTCTTTCAGCCCCACCCTCGACTTTTCTCGTGTAAAAATGCTTCCTTTCCTTGTTTGTGCTCCGAGCGGGTCTCCAGTTCGGGGTCTAGACTTTGTCAGTGCGTTGCTCGTTTGTGATCTCGCGGACCCTTTTTGGTTTGTGGATGGAAAAAGAAGGGGAAGCTGCTGAAATTGAATTCTTGGCTTTTTAAGCGTCCCCAAGTTCTGCCGTGATCGCTCATGTTGGGTGGCTGTGTGTGAGAAGTCTTATAGAAGTTGCTTCCAGTTTGTGATCAGTGCTCATGGATTCTTATTTGAAGTTTGTGGTCGTTCATCTTGTTTTCTTCACTTGTGAGAATGCTTGTTTCTTTTCACTCTCTGAGGTATAGAAACGTCGTTTCTTTCATTTTATCCTTCGAAATTTAAGCATGGAAATGGAGTCTTTCCTCTGTTGTGCTAAGTTCGAACCATCAACCTCAACCTCTCCGACTGTACCGAGAAGGTCATCGCCGAGTACATGTGGTCAGCCATTCTCTCAGTCCCACCCTCGACTTTTCTCGTGCGAAAATGCTGCCTTTCCTTTGTTTATGCTCCGAGTGTGTCTCCGGTTCGGGGTCGACACTTTGTCAGTGTGCTGCTCGCTTGTGATATCGCGGACCCTTTTTGGTTTGTGTATGGAAAAAGAAGGGAAAGCTGCTGAAATCGGATACTTGGTTTTTTTTTTTCGGGACGATTTTCGTGCCCAAGTTTTGCGGTGATCGCTCATGTCGGTCTTTCGGTCTGTGTGTAAGAAGTCTCATAGAAGTTGCTTCCAGCTCACGATCAGTGCTCATGGATTCTTATTTGAAGTTTGTGGTCGTTCATTTTGGTTTCTTCATATGTGAGAATCCCTCGTTTCTTTCATCTTATCCTTCGAAACTTAAGCATAGAAATGGAGTCTTTCCTCTGTTGTGCTAGTTCGAACTTTTTTTACGCGGAAAGGGTGCTAGCACCAAGAGAAACCACTGAAATATCCGACCTGGGTTTCACTTGCAATTTTCTTTGGTGCATCTATTTAATAGAAGATACCAATTCTGCTGGAGTTATCCGTTCACAGGTTTTTGCTTTCCGGTCATGTTTTTAAGATTCTTACTGTTGGGATTATTTGTCAGACATTAATGTCTTTCCCAAGTTACTATCTTTTTTTTCTTCTATCCTCCTCGCTCATTCTCTGGCCTTATATCTGAGGATTCTGGCATCCTACTTGGTTTAATTTTTTTAGCTTCCATTAAATTATTCAACTGATACATGCTATTTTGGTTTAAACCCTGAGATTAGAGGACGCCTTCTACTATACTAATTTTTATCACGTGTATTTTTTGATTGAATTAGGATTGGGGGATCTGGGATGGACATGAGGAGCAAAGCAAGGGTAAGTAACGCTGTGCACAAGTAGTTGACGAGAGAACTAGTTTTTATCTTATTGATAATCTTCACCGCACATGCTCTTCTTAGCTTTAGCTACTTTTGATGATATAGACTCTCTCTGGTCCTGTTAATGATCCTTCAAAGCTTCCTAAGTGGAACTATGATGGTTCCAGCACAAACCAGGCTCCTGGAGAGGACAGTGAAGTGATTTTATAGTGAGTTTTCTGCTTTATCCTCTTCATGAGCAATTTTTAGCACTTCGTTTAGTCATATGTTGGCAATTTCTCTTATTAACTCGTCAATTATTGGTGCTTGAATCGACATGGCCTGTGTTATGTTTGGGAATATGATCAAACAGTCCTCAAGCAATTTTCAAGGATCCTTTCAGAAGGGGCAACAACATTCTTGTAAGTTTTCTCCCCTTCACCATACACGATGCGATTTGCATCCTTGTCTTTTTTTTCCTTTTCCCTTTTTCCCCTGGGTATTACATTCATTGCGTCCTTCATTCGCTGTCTAAAATCCCAATTGGTTTTTAGGTAATGTGTGATGCCTACACTCCTGGGGGAGAACCAATTCCCACGAATAAGAGGTGTGCTGCTGCCAAGATCTTCGGCCACCCTGATGTTGATGCCGAAGAGCCCTGGTATCTTTCAATGCCTCGATCCTTTCTTTATTAGTTTGTTGGCTGACAATTACCTCTTTTCCATCCATTCAAACTTATGCTCAAATGTCAATATCACGGAAAATAGGTATGGACTTGAGCAAGAGTACACCCTATTGCAGAAGGATGTTAAATGGCCTCTAGGGTGGCCTGTTGGTGGCTTTCCTGGTCCCCAGGTACTGCAATTTACACCTTGTAAAGTCAACAGCTACAAAACTGAACATGGTTATTGGTGTATGGTCTTGGCTTGGCACTCTCCTTAGCCACTTTATTAGCTTTGGATCCGAACTATTTTTCCATGCTAAAGAACTATTGATAGAATGCCAAGTGGAATCAAGGATAGCTGTCCCGTTGTGGTCAATCATATTTTTCAGCATGATCAGGGTTAATTAACTGAGTGAAGAATCTGCTCTTTTCATCCTTTTTTTTTTTTTTTAAATTAAGCAGTTGGATGCACATTACTTTTCTTGAGTAGGAGAGTTTGATCGTTGAGGCTCAACTGTTACCTTTTTACTATTAACTTCTGTCTTTGCTAAAACCAAAGGTAGTTGCCCGTTACTTGTGCTGGCTATGTGATTTTGGACTTCTGCTATGATGCTTCAGGGACCCTACTACTGTGGTATTGGCGCTGATAAAGCATATGGCAGAGATATTGTGGACGCTCATTATAAGGCTTGCTTGTATGCTGGTGTTAACGTGAGTGGCATCAATGGCGAAGTGATGCCTGGCCAGGTAAGCGACTAGATCAGGGGAAAAAGATTTACATAACAACTTTTATTATGTGGAACTTTGCAGTTACATCTATTAATTAAACATGCAAATAATGTTGCACCTTTATTATAGTGGGAATTCCAAGTTGGTCCATCTGTTGGAATTTCAGCTGCAGATGAATTGTGGATCGCCCGTTACATTTTGGAGGTACTTTAACATTCGAAGTTTCTGCTGCTTCTGGTTTTTCGTTAGTTGATGTTGACATGCCTATCTGTAAACAGAGGATAACGGAGATAGCTGGAGTGGTCCTTTCCTTCGACCCCAAGCCTATTCAGGTTAGTCGATCTTCCTTCATATTTTAGTCTTCATCTCGGTAACGTCTACTTTGGAAATATTTCAACTTTGTATGACTCATTTGCTTTCCTCTTATTGCATTTATCCCTTCTAGGGTGATTGGAATGGAGCAGGTGCTCACACTAACTACAGGTAACAGTTCATCTTTATATGCTTCTGCGAAAAATTGCTTCTCGCTCTGCTCTCTCTCTCTCTCTCTCAATGTGCAGTGTGCCCTTCTCTGCTTCGTGCGCCTAACTCTATGTGACTGTACTGCAGTACCAAGTCCATGAGAAGCGATGGAGGATATGAGGTCATTAAGAAAGCAATTGAGAAGCTTGGACTGAGGCACAAAGAGCACATTGCCGCATATGGTGAAGGCAATGAGCGCCGTCTCACTGGACGTCACGAGACAGCTGATATCAACACTTTCAAATGGGTAAGTTAATAACGGGAGAAAAGGGGAAAAGACATTTTTTGGAACTGCAGCAGTTGTTTTGTTAAGAGGATAGTATACGTCTTTGCGACAGATGGAGGGCAAAGATGCTGTTGATAATGGTAGATTCTTATTTGAGAATGACATATAAACATATGTATATCTCAATGTGTGTGATCTCTAGGCCCCTTTTGGCAATTTAGGTACAGAATCCTTGTAATGTTTTGAGCTCTTATTTACTGTTGGACAGGGAGTTGCCAACCGTGGTGCATCCATTCGAGTTGGCCGAGACACGGAGAAAGCTGGAAAAGGCTATTTTGAGGACAGAAGGCCTGCTTCCAACATGGACCCATATGTGGTCACTTCCATGATTGCAGAGACCACCATCCTGTGGAAGCCATGAGTTCGCAGCTTCTCGTCCTTAAGAGATTGTGGTTTCTTTCAAATTTGATACCAAGGAAAGATCTTGTGTACCAATTGGAATGCTTGCATTCATTTTCCTTCCATTAAAGGTTTACTCAGTTACTGATGTTTGCCCCTTGTACTGAGGTAGTAAGGGAACCTCAATGCTTGCACTTGTGAAGATGGGTCAAGTCTGTTTCTTCGAATAATGACAGATCACCAATTTGAATTGCTAAATTTTCACGTTCATGGTTTCCCGTATTCGTATCTCCTCGTGAAAAACGAGCTCTGGTCCGGTTGTACTGGTTTTGATAAGAGCATGCAATCTGCAATTCTCCTAAGAGACTGTTCAGGAGGTCAAATGTGAAGTTTCTTTTGGGTTCCGGTTGGTCATAAAGTCCATGCCAAAAACATACGAATTCAGTCATGACATGCTTTTTCTTCAATTTGCCACGATAGAGACGGCCTTTATGCACAAACGTTAGTTAGGCTAGTTATGGAACTTAAAAATGTATAATTTTGATTTTGTCACGTATTATTTATCTTTCATATTACGGCAATAATTTCATCAATAAATACAAATGGTGTTGTAGGGTGTAATTATAGTGCATTTTGAAATACTTGAAAGTAGTTTTTTTTTTTGAGGATGGCGCGTTTAACGACATTAACCAAACCAAATTAAAAGGGTAAAATTAGGCTTTACTGGCATTATTGATTTGACTTAATTTTTGGGAGAGTTTTCTTGGATTTGGGTGGGTTTGGTTCAGCTTTAGGCCAGCATTTGGCCAAATGCTGGCCTTGAGAATGCTGAAAGCCCAATGCTAGTAGGGACTAGCATTGGGCTTTCAGTATTTGGCCGAATGCTAAAAGAAATTTTTTTTTTCCAAAACTAACCCCACAATGGTAAAAATTACCAAAATCTATTTGTAAAGTTATTTTTAGAAAATAATATTTAATCCAAAGCCCATTTTGAAATCAGTTTTTTCCAAACGCAATTAGCATTTTCTTAAAGTCCTCTAGGTTAAGGACATTTGTATTTCACAAAGCCCATTTGAAATGTCCTTAGACTTTACGTTGGAGAGGCATGGATAGACACGAGAGTCAAAGGGTTTGACTTTCTAAGCAAGGCGACACTGTTCACCGCCGAAGCTTTTGCAGTCTATCTTCGTTCATCTTCAGAGCTTCGTTTCTTGCCGAATCAAGCTTGAGAGAGAGAGAGATGTTTCTGCGACAAGCACCTAGTTTTCTCCGACGAATTCGTCTTTCTCCTTCCCCCTTGGCTCTTCGAATTCCAAGTACGATTCTTTCGTACCACTCTTGGGCGTGTGTCTGCCTGCGTGTTTTTTATTTTTCGTTGCTTCAAGCATTGTCAAGTTTGAAAATATTTGGTATCTGCCAGAAAAAAAAGGCTTATTCCTTTTTTTGTCCGGCGCGAAAATGGTTTTGATGAACGACGGTTTCATGGGGTTGTGATTCCCTGCGAAAGCTTTAGTTTGGAAGAATTAAGCAGCTTATGGCAGAATGCTGCTCGTGATGATTCGAGCGGCAGCTCCAAGCTTTTCGCGGTTGCATTATATGTTTTGCTTAGTTAGGTTCAATTCTTCTGACAATATTGTGAACTGTCGTCGCAAAGCATTGTTTGACACATACGTAGCATTTCATAAAGTTTTTGCTGACGAGTGAGGTGTGAAACAAAGAAGAATCCTGCATTGGGTAGCGTGAGTACAGCGAAGCAATTGATGATACGTAGTTGACGCATAATTTGATGGTGTAAGTTTATGTACTACATATCTAGTCCTATGATGTTAATCGTACTAGTGGTTGGTTCTTTTGTCTGCCTATTATTACGAAGAAATTGTGGATCTCTTCTTTCGATCGCCTAACAGCCTTCTAAAGAATGTGGTAGGCCCCACAAGGGTTCACATATGTTCCGATTGGGTGGTGATGCATGGAGAAAGGATAACGAGGAGTTCTCTTGGTGGGGTGTTGTGGCTGCTCAAGCTGGTAACTCTTCTTGGGATCTTTTTACAAGTCAGTTATGATTCTAGATGATTACTTAGTTAAATCCTGCGTTCCTGTTTTTCTTAGCCACTAGCCATTCTCTTGAATTCCTTTTTACGACTTACATAGTCATGTACCAAACAATTCGCAAGCTTCCTGTTTGCTGTTGAGTCCCCGAGGGCCATGTATCTGTTATGCTTTTTTAAGTTGGACAACGACTGAAGCTTCATCATTGAACTGGTGCATTTACATTTAGTGTAGTATGTTCGTGTCTTGTTGCAGATACTCTGTGAAATTGGTAGATTTACTCTCTAGAATCCCTGTTTCAAACTTTCAAATGCTTCATGGGATGAAACATTAGACATGCTATCTAGGAAGGGAATGTAATAAAAGTCAATATTGCTGTAGTTTCATGGTTGATCTTCCTCTGAGGACATCTATGCCCTTGAAAATGCACTTCTGTTGTGGTCATACAGTACTACCTTTCATTATTTGCTTCCCTTGAGACTAGCTCTTAGCATATGCTGTACAGTAGTAATGCCACCACAATATGCTTCAACTGTTTGTCCCTTGAGCTTATCTTGCATCTTTTATGTGATTGTCCCTACAAAATAGAATTGTTCCAGATCTATTTAATTATTAGTAAGGTGAGTCTCACAGTGGACTTTTCCTTCTACTATGGTGAAAATCTTGGTCGATTCCCGTATCTTCTCTTAACAATGTATATGCCTGATAAATGTGGAATGGTAAGTTATAAGTTGTGATGGTGTTACTCTAATCAATTATCTCCTGCATAATAATTGACGCAGCAATATTTCTTGGGACCAGTTCAAATCCAGCTTTTGCAGATGGGGTGACAGTTGAGTCAAACTCTGAAAATAATGCAGAAGCTTCTGATATTGTTGGACTTCGCAGGATTGATGACGGTTCAGTTGTATCGAATATCCATACGACCAAGTGGAGAGTATTCACCGATAAAGGGAGAGATGCATTTCTTCAGGCAAGCTTCCTTGGTGATGTACTCTATTGTTCTGAATCTGGTATTTTCAGTGTTGTTCATCTTTTTCATTTCTTTTAACATGCTAGGGAAAACTGGAGGAAGCTGAAAGATTCTTCCTTTCTGCACGGCAAGAAGCTAAAGAAGGGTTTGGAGAGAGGGACCCTCATGTGGCATCCTCATGCAACAATCTCGTGGGTCAACTAATCAGATGCTTCCTTTGCCTATATATGTGCTTGCCTTGTTCCAAATCTCTAGAAAGTTGAATAAGAAATTGTACTGAAGGAGCTTTCAATTATCAATGTCAATAACCATGTTTGTGTTTCATTTGTATTAACTGATGGAAAGAAGATGAATTAGATGGTATCTTTTGAATTTATTGGCGAAGTTTAGAGCTAGATTTGCCTGTGACATGTCCCCTAACCATCATCTAAATCATTCACTCCATATTAACTATGTAAATGTATATAAACAGGACTACATCTCTTCTATTTGAAGTTATAGGGGTTTCCTAAGAACATTTATTAGATGATTTTGGAATCCCTTAGTTCAGTGCCACAAATCAATGTAGTGTTGTTCCATTACGACTATTCCATCTCTCTTGGTGGGCATATCTAGGAATGATGGATTGAATGGGTTGAATGCAATTGTTATATTGAGTAATCAATGACAAGCTATGTCACTTGTGAAACTGCGGCGCAGAATAATTGTCTGTTTGGTTCCAATATTCTGTTCAGGCAGAGCTTTATAGGGTGATGAAGGCATTTGATAAAGCTGAGCCACTGTACTTGGAGGCAGTCCGTATTCTTGAAGAGTCATTTGGTCCTCAGGATATACGGTATCGCTTGATACTTATGTGAAATTTGCGGTAGATTGCTCTCCATTATAACTTTTTCTTGGCATCTTTGCACCATTATACTAAAAATTATTGAAGTGACAGAATCATGCATAGGCTGATATGTACAAAATGCACGACACGTTATCTTGCTCTGTTTGTTTGATATTTTTGCTTCTGCTTGATGCTTTGCTTTGATTGGGTGGTCTATTGAGCGGGTAGTCTGTTGCATGTAATATGAACTGATTTGCTCTCTGGGACCTGTAACATGCAGAGTTGCAGTTGGCTTTCACAATCTTGGCCAGTTTTATCTTGCACAGCGTAAGTTAGAAGAAGCTCAAGTCCACTATGAGGTAAACAAGGTATTAAATAATGGTGGCATTAGATTCTTGGCTATAGTAAGACATGCGTATTGAATCTATGCTTGTATCTGATAGGGAGACCTCATAATGTGGCAATTTTATGGTGAGAAAGGAATTTTTCATTTTCATGAGTAATTTACTCTGTAGCTTAGCGTAAGAAATGGAAAGGTTAACTGTGTGATGGGTCAGTTTAGGAAAATTCTTTTGCTTGGTTCTGACAGTTTGACACTATGTCATTCTTATCAATAAGATTTTTGTCAGATTTTATGGGTCTGCTTCCATCAAAGGTAGGTCATTCTAAGGAGGGAGGGGAAGAGAGAGGGGGAAGGGGGGGCTATGAGGGAGGGGAGGAACTAATTGGAACTTCTTGCCATATTGAGAGAGTAGTGGTTAGCATGTCTCCATTCTGTTAGTGTGTTGAAAAATTCCATATAATGAAGGAGGTGATTTTATTATCTTTGTCTAAGATTTGTCACTGTCAGTCTGCTGCATCTTTTCTCGTCATCATCGAAACATTTTTGCTGCAACCATCAGCCAAAATCTGGCTTTTACTAAGTTGATTTAATGGTAGCTTTGTAAGTAGTTACTTGCTCTTCTAATTCCTGTTTAATTGATAGTTACTTGAGCTGTTTATATTATAAGTAATATTTTCAACACAAACACAATTTGTCTTCTTTTTCTCATTTTTCTGATTTATTGTGTTTTTGGTGTCTCCTGGGTCCTGCAATGATTACTTGGACAGAGAGCTCTGAAGGTATGATATGTGAGCCATACGTTTTAATATTGTGTCCAAGCACTTGAAGGAGTCGTACATACAGTCTTGCATGGTTAATTGTCTCAACTCCCTAAATTGGATATCACTTTTTCTTGGTGTGAGAGAGCTACCACTTTTCCAACATTTGAGCTCTTCCAACATCACATGCTTCATCGTTGGTGGCTTGACCAGCTCGAGCATATAACAGGTGCCAAAAAAAAAAAAAAGAAATCAATTTCACTCTTTGAAAATGTTTGTTTACAGTCTAAGCTCTTCCACAGTGGTCATGATAATGATATATGAGGTCATAACCAGAGTTTGCATAAACAAAGTTTCATTTCTTTAATATGCATATGCTTAGTGATGCAGATGAAGCAATTGCCCGTAAGGTGAAACTGTTAGCTCAGTGTTGTGTTGAAATGATTCAGATAAAAGGGAGAGTCTTGGGATATGGTCATCCAGATTATGCAGATACCATGTATCATCTGGGAATGGTAAACAAGCACTTTTCAATATTAGTACTATTTTTCATCTTGTTAGATAATTCCTCTTCTTAAATTGCCTATGTCTGCAAAGTTTTGTTCTTGGTAGTTCTCAAGCACAAGTATACCACGTTAATATCCTGTTCTTTATTCTATTTGTGCATTAGCTGCATGACTTTAGCCTTTCAAAGTCGTATTTGGTGATGGTGTCCTATCCCCCATCCATTTTCTGGCAGAAATCAATTGATAGAGTTTTATTAAATTTTTATTTCTGGGAAAGAAATTTTTTTTTTGGGAAGGTATAGAGTTTTATTAATTGCTTTCCAATTTTTCAAAAATGTCTTCTGCATACACATATTCATAAACTTGCAATTACAAAGAGATTAACTTGTTGAAGCAGCACTAAACACCAATTTTGTGAGACACATGAAGCTTATGAGGCCACAAAGGATCCATGTTAAGATCTATGTAACTATACTTCTTCTGCACAAATTAACTTTAGACTTTTACCTCTGAACTCTAAATTCGTCGGCTATTAAGTTCAGCTGTTTTATGGTTTCTTATTTTCACTGGTTATTTACTCTTATCTAATGTTGCTTGATGGTTCCAATTACAATGATGATGCATTTCTAGAACATGAAGACTCATCTACTTGTTTGCAGCATTCCGAAAGGAAGACTCTCTGCGCTATGTGCTTATGATTATGTTATTTTTTTCCCTTGAGCCAACATAATCTGGAAAGGGCGATGTGATTGTACTGCAGGTGCTATATCTACAAGGAAAAGAAAAGGAATCTGAGGCTCTTATCCTCGATTCGATCAGGATTTTTGAGGTATTTGGGAAAAACATCCTCATTTTCTTTCTTCTGTTCTCCTCTCTGACTGGAATTATAGCACACAGGAAGCTGGTCAAGGAGAATCTCTGGTATGTTTGAAGAGATTGCGTCGTCTAGCTCAGGTGACACTTCTCATTCACTTATACTTGGTCTTCTGTTGACTAACAAACATGATTCACATCTTTTGTCAACGTGGAACCTCTGTTGTTGGGCTTTGTCATGAAAATCAGATGTTGGCCTTTGTTGCTTCCCCAGTCTGAAATTTTTTGTGAGCTACAACTTACTGCGACAAACATTAATCTATGTAACGAATTTGATGAGCAACTGTCTCTTTCGCGGAATGTAGAGAAAGCATAGCCTAATGACATTCGTCGGTTGATATTCAAGAATGCTTCACCATTGAGGAGGGGGCTCCTATACCCAAAGGATGTCTTTATTGATGGATATGGGAACTTCGGAGGAAATTTTTTGATCATATAATCATTTAGATTTCCTAAATATTGATCTTTTCTGTCACTCCAACTTATTGACCATGGGATTGGCCCAGAAAGCTTATTGACCAATGGCACAAACATGTCTGTCACAGCAGGTTCTGGCTAGTTTTTTTTTTTTTTTTGGCCATAAGGTTCTAGCTAGTTAGATGACATGATCTGTGATGTATATCTTTCTTTCACAATAGCTGTGAGTATGTTAGAGATAGTTCTTTTTATTTTTTGGTTCTGGAGAGATAGTTCTTTTTACTATCTCCAAAAGGGTGCATTTATCCCAAAAAGTAAAACCTAGCATGTTACAAAAGCAAGGACTAAATTTTTTGTCCAGTTAAACACGGTGAATCCTTCTGATATTTGATCTGCTTTTTGTCCGTTTCTGCTTTTGTCTAGGCAGCATTATCCTAACACCTTACAGTATACAAAAAACAGTGAATCCTTCTGATATTTGATCTGCTTTTTTGTCCTTTTCTGTCTTTGTCTAGGCAGTGTTATCCTAACAAGTTACAGTATACCTTTATTTCTACTTTTGATGCTACCTTGAATTTTTATCTATTGAATGATAAGGTAGTTTGGATCTTTCATCTAATGAAACGAATCATTGCCCTTTGCCTTGTTTAGATGTATTTAAAGTCCAGTCGTCTTGAGGATGCTGAGAATCTGCAGAGAAAGATTCTTCATATGTTGGAGGTGTCCAAGGTTTGATTTTACTTGAAACTTTGGTCCTTGATTATGGTACATTAGAGTTGGCTATTCAATTTTCAGACATGTGTGATTCAGGCTGTTGTTCCTTTCAATTGTTCAATCAAGTCATTGAACTTTTGAATTGGCGTCAGTTGAGTGATATGAACATATAAGTACCTGCCTACTTATAGAAAGGACAAGAAAAATGAACATAAGTACCACATTTCTGATGGAAGATTGCAGACTAGTTCAGGCACAAGTTTTGCCATCATTGAATACTTGTAATATATTTTTGGTGATATGTAAATATGTTTGTCCAGTTGCCAACATCTTTACCAAAAAGAAATACATGGCTTAGTCATATGAATGTCTGCTAGCTCACAACCCGTGCATGCGCACGGACGAAGAAGTGGAAGGAATTTATTTTTGCAAAAAGTGGAAATTAATGTATTTATTAAATGCACGATCATCAAGATACTTTTATAACATAAATTTAATTCAAGAATCGATTTAGATAAAAGGGAATGTATTTTCTCTATTAGACGTTCTTGTCATAGATAATCTCAATATATCAACTCTTAGTGCAAACATCTTATTTTAGTTCTAGCATAAATTTAATTTGTTTTAAATTGTTTGAAATGATTATTTTAGAGTACATATTACATTGGGAAGGTGCAATCATGGTTTTCATCTTAATTAATTTTCAACAGAAACATTTGACTTCTTTAGGTGCATTCCACATTTCTTTTCTCTTTCTAGAATAGGTCATTTATGGCTTCTATCGTGGATATTTTTTAATTTTGGTTTATATTTGAAACTTGACTTAAAACTGTTGCTTGATAACTTGTGTCATGTTATTTTTATTTTGGGACTTGTACTTGGTATAAGCTTTAAAAAAGTAAATATGTGGTGTTGATTTTGAATTTTTGGAATTTTTGCTTGATCTAATAGAAACTGAAATTAAAATTCTTTCGTTAATTTATTTGAAATTTGGAATGAAATTTGTCCTATTCATATTATTTTGGGCCAATGATAATTGGCAATGTGTTCATATACGGCAACCATAGGTAAAGATTTACTTAAGCTTTCTCTTTACTGTATCTATAATGAGAAGGCTTAGTCATATACTGCTTTGACATCACCGAAAGCCACCACAGTTCCCTCTATGTTGTTTGACATAACCTTCACTGTCTAATTAATCTACAACGGGCTACAAGGGTTGGGATTCTTTGGAGACCGTCTTGGCTGCTGAAGGACTTGCCCTGACTCTACAGACAGCTGGAAATTTGAGGGAAGCACAAGAACTTATTGAAAGGTGAGTATCATATTGATAATTGAAGAGAAAAATTCTTCATGATGTTTGCCAAGTAAGTTGCAGAGATATTGTTCCTATAGGTGTCTGGAAGCAAGGAAGACTTTGCTGACAGAAAGCCACATACAGGTTTTACTATCAACTCTCCAAATTTTGACCCAGTATAATTTAGAATTCTTGATTCTTCTTGATACCTGGATGTCTTACTGATGCCTTTTCTCGCCATGTTACTTCTGAAAATGGAGAAATTTGTTGTCCATAGTTAGGCTATAGACCTTGCACTTCTACTTGTTCAGTTTGTCTGAGGTGCCACAATTTTAGTAACTCGATGGCTTTGCTGTACATAGCTGCGAAATTTTCTGCAAGGAGGTACTCTGGTCAAACTTCGGATGTGTGATTGCTGGAAGTGGGCATGTCTACAAGTTCTCATTGATGTGTTATAGAACGTCACTTAATAATCTTTTGTTCCATATGCATGATTTTTGAATTGTTGAAGATAATAATGTAGAAGTTGAAGCCTTGTCTTATGTCATTTGTCAGATCTCATTATTGGTTTGACCCACACCCCAACAGTTTCTACATTCTACATATAAAGAAATGAGGACTTAGCACCTTGTTCTTTGGGATAGTTATGTAACCAACTTAAAATTCAAACCCAGGAAAAAGTGGGGATAATGGTCCAGATCAATGCAAAGTGGCACTCCCCCCCGGAAAACCAGAGGGCTTTTATAGTTTGAACTCGTATTTTTTTAGCAATTTGGGCTTGGACTCATGAATATCTACTGTTAGAAATTATTTCTTTCTCTTGCAATTAAAACTTGTAATAGAGAGGTGGGAGATACTAATTATAGTAGAATCCTTTGTTGGATGTAGCCCTAGTTTAAGGGTGAACCAGGATAAAGCTTGTATCTCGATTTTTTCTTTCTCGTCTTTACTCTCTATTTCGTTGTGTTTGTGCGCCTAAGCCTAACAGAAACGCCAAATTGTTCCCAGAATGAGTTCATTGAGGGCCTGTGTTTTATTACTGAAAGAATAAGAATGGGGTAATTTATTCTCATTGAGTACTATTTTTTAAGATTGGAAATGGAAAAAAACATGTTGCTGTTCGAATAGACAAACTATTTTATCTCCTTGGGCAGGTTGCAGCCAACATGCTTCACTTAGCTAGGGTGGGAATACTAATTTCCAATCAGTTAAGGAAGAGAAATCCAGCAGGAGCAATTGTCGAGCTAGACAAGGCAAAAGGTTACCTAGACAACTCGATAAGGTCTTAACTTGCTTTATTATCTAAGTCTTCCCTATTAGCTTGAGCTTCAACATACTCTCTCTCTCTCTCTCTCTCTCTCTCTCTCATATACACATCTGTTAGAGCCAGAAAAGTTATAGCTGAGTAGTTAACTTGTTTTGACTTGTGCCTTCTGTTCTATGTTGCAATGCCAAATAATTTGGTAATACAATCATAAGTTGCCATTCTTTAATATTTGGTTCCAACTGTACAGTTGAATTCCATAAAATTGAGTAAAAAAATTGTAAGCCACAACTAAATCAGAATAACTTGACTGACTTTGGTGCTTTCTGGATCTTCATGATTTCGTCGTTTATGTGCTACATAGGAATCATGTTCCTCCTACTGCAGAGGACAATAGATATTATATTTGCAGTTGATGGGACTAAAGAGCTTGGAAGAATTTAACAAGATGGCACACTGAATGGCTCATGTATTTCTAAGTCAATAGTCAAATATTGTCATACTCTGTCTCCTTAGCCTTTTAGGGTCCTGTGTGGTAATCTTTTACCAAACTCTCTTTCTGTTTCTTAGATTCCCCGTGGCTTGCCCAGGAACTTTGATTTTGAAAGCTATAATGCAGCACTTTAAAGTTTAACTTTGCGGTTAGTTTGAGCATCCTGTAATCTTATTTTCCTTCAACATTTACCTACATGAATTTTTATTCTTGAAGGTTGTTAGTGTATACGTCAGGACACCTTTTCTTCACCTCGATCATCAAATGTTTTCCTTCATGCAAGAGACCCTTTCTTTGGAGAGTCTGCATTACTTGGCTATTGCCGTCTCCCTGCTATGTAATGCCTGTATTCAATTTCCCTTTTATGATCACAATTTCAAAAATCTATGGGACATTGGGAAGTTGGGTCATTTAGAAGGCGAAGATCATAAATGTTATTGAGATGTTTTAGAATGGATTGAATTGAGATACATGAAAAATTATGGTGCTTTTTTATATATAAAAATAATGATGTTTGATTAAGTTCCACATTTGACAGGGTCAATTCTGTCTTGCTTCAATGTTATTAAGATTTTCATTTCCAATGACAGAATAGCGAGGGAAGTACTTAACAAATCAGTGAAGCAGAGAGGTAGGTTGAGAAATGGAAATGCGGCAGAAAGTGGAAACAGTGGACGCGTAGCAATGATCATACTGGTAAGTTTTCATTATTTCGTTCTCTCGATATCTCGACATTGAAGGAAAAAGCATGTGGTTAGGGAAGTCCACTGATTGTCACCTTCTCAGATTTTTTTCATTTTGTCCTTAAAAATGAAGCATGTGAAAGAACTTGTTGTGTTATTCTATCGTCAAATTGGAAGAAATCATTTATTTAATTAATTGGTCTAAGTACTCCGGGTTAAAGCTTCAAAACTCTAATGTTGGCTTTTGTCAAGTGTTTAAAAGCAACATCAATTCAATAATTTTGGGTCCTTTAGGTTCATTGATTGTGGCATTAGCTTAACGACATTGATCGGGGCATTTTTCATTTTCATGGGCTTGTTTCCAGCTGCAGTCGTTTGATTCATTAGGGCTCCTGGGCCTCACCAAGCAAGAATTGCAAGAGTCAAGGGTTAGTATTGCAAAATCAAGTTCTAATTTTACTTTTATTTTTCCAATTACTCACGGGATGCATCTTTACTTTGCATTAGGCAACATGATGATTGTTGTGTTATTTCCTTCTAATAGCATGATGTGGACTTTGGAGCATCAGGTTCAATTCCAACATTCATTTGTTCTGGAATTGGGCATTTGATTGGAGTTCATGCACTCTGTCACTGATCAAAAAGAAAAAAACCACTTACTTCGTTCATTGACCTAACCAAGCATTCAGTTCAGTTTTTTTCTCTCTCAACATGGTATCAGAGCTAGGCTGAACTGAAACCCTAACCCTAACCCTAATTTCTTCTACGTTCTTCTCTCTCTCTCTCTCTCTTCTCTCACCCCACCGCAGTTCCTTCCCACCTTCGTCTTTGCTTTCTTTCACAGCATAGGGCAGCACTAATGAGGTGATTCTTTGAATCTAGTGTCTGCCCTAAACCTCACCTCTATGAGATAAATTAAAGCTTCTTTGCAATCTGCGATAGGTGGTTCAACCTCTTCTGCGATTTTTGGGTCTTCTTGTTTGAGATTGTTTTGTGCCTTGCCGCTGGACTATCCTCTCGTGTTGAAGACCAAAGTACTGCAGTTCGTGGACCACCATATATTTTTTCAGATTCTTTGGGAAAAAAATCAGAATTATCGAATTTTTTCAGGTTTTCAAAACCCTGGAAAAACGATTTTTTCCTTCCCTTGATCTGATTTGGTTTTTTTCTTGGAGGACAACTTCAACCTATTACCGAAGGCTTCCATCAAAATTTGGCCTTTTTTGGCAATTTTGGTGGTTTGATTTCTCCGTTTACACTCTTCGAGTCGAATTTTGAGACATAATGTCGTCTGAGGATTCAACTGTGAGCTCTGGACCTCCAGGGGATGGCCGTATAGATTATATTAATTTTGCTGCGATGCCTGTGAAGCTTGACGGTACAAATTATTTGATATGGTCTCGATCGGCATTCTTGACCATCGCAGGCCGAGGGCTTACGGGACATATCAACGGCACTTCTGCGAGGCCAGCTACATCAGGTACTACTCAGGAAAAGTGGATCTCGAACGACGCTTTGATAATGTCTTTCTTGCTTAACTCAATGCAGTCACATATTGCAAAGGGATATTTGCTTCTTGATACTGCGGCACAGATTTGGTCGGCTGCAAGGGATACTTATGGTCAACTTGGGAATGATGCGCAGGTGTATGAACTTCGAAAAAGGGTTCATGACACCACTCAGAAGGAGATGACTATATCTCAATATTATGCTGAGCTTCGAAGTTTGTGGCAAGAGCTAGATCATTATGCCGATTATCATCCAACCAATGATGCGGATGTTGCTGCCTACAAGAGGCATGTGGACAAGATCAGAGTTTATGATTTCTTGGCAGGATTAAATATTGAATATGATCAGATACGTGTTCAAGTCCTTAGCCGGTCTCCATTCCCTACTCTGGAACAGTCCTATGCCCTAGTTCACTCTGAAGAAAGCCGCAGGACAGCAATGCTTCATCCCCCTACTGTTGATCGGTCTGCTCTACAAACTAGTACTGGCACTATTGCCAAATCTGGTTCATCCTTCCGGTCTGATACCTCTAAGGAGGTTGTGAAGTGTGAACATTGTCATAAGCCGTATCACACTAAGGCTACCTGCTGGAAGTTACATGGAAAACCTGCAGATTTTGAGGCACAAAGGGCTCAAAGAAAGGGAAAAAACAAGGCAAACCATACTGAAACTGTTCCTACTACACCTACTACTGATATCGGTTATCCCAGGAAGAACTTCAAGCATTTCGACGTCTACTGAAAGCTTCTACTGCTGCTGCCTCCTCCACAATTGCCAATTCGTCTTCTCCTTCTATTTCAAACATAGCCACTTCAGGTATCTTCTTTGGGGGGTTTAATACATCTGTTGTTTCCAGCCCATGGATCATTGATACAGGGGCTACAGATCACATGACAGGTTCTTCTAGTCTCTTTCAGCAATATACTCCTATTTCCGGCAGAGACAAAGTGCGCGTAGCTGATGGAACCTTTCTTCCATTGCTGGAAAAGGGTCCATCAATTGTTCTCCCACTCTTCCATTATCTTCTGTTTTACATATCCCATCATTCTCTACTAATCTCCTTTCTATCAGTAGTTTGACTCGAGATTTAAACTGTAAAGTAACTTCTTTCCTTCTTATTGTGTTTTTCAGGATCTGGTAACGGAGAAGGAGATTGGATATGGTAGATTGGATGGTGGTCTTTATCTGCTCGAGGGTAGTGGGGTTTCTACTTCTACTTTGTCTTCTACGCCTTATCAAGTTAATTCAGCATTGACAGATCTCCACCAGTGGCACTGCAGATTAGGTCATCCTCCTTTAGGAACTTTAGAAAAAGTTTTTCCTAGTCTCGTTTCAGCTTGTAATAAGAATGAGTTTTTTTGTGAAGCCTGTGTTTTGGCTAAACAAACTCGTTCAACATATCCATCTTCAAATAATAAAAGCCGTTTCCCTTTTCATGTGATTCATACTGATGTGTGGGGTCCTTCCCGACATACTTCTATTTCCGGTCATCGCTGGTTTGTCACTTTTATCGATTGTCATTCTCGTACAACTTGGTTTATTTGTTGAAACATAAGAGTGACGTTTTTCATTGTTTTCAAAATTTTCACAAAATGGTCCAAACTCAGTTCAATGCCACTTTGAAAATTCTTCGCAGTGACAATGGCACTGAATACACTGAAGGTCAATTTCAACAATATCTCTTTGATCATGGCATTATTCATCAGACCAGTTGTGTTGATACCCCAGCACAAAATGGTGTTGCTGAAAGAAAGAACCGACATTTGTTAGAGGTCGCTAGGTCTCTTATGTTTGCTCGTCATGTCCCAGCTCAATATTGGAGTGATGCTATCTTAACCGCTGCCTATTTAATAAATCGGATGCCTACTAGAATTCTTGATTTTCGCACACCTATTGATGTTTTGCAGGGATCATCAACTTTTATTCTTACCCCAAAAATTTTTGGTTGTGTTTGTTATGCCCGCAACACCGCCTCTAAGAGTAAGCTGGAACCCCGTGGTCTCCGCTGCATTTTTCTTGGGTATTCAGCTACTCAAAAGGGTTATAAGTGTTATCATCCTCCTTCTAGGCGCACCATTATATCTATGGATGTGGTTTTTCACGAGTCTAATTCCTATTATTCAGCTCCACCTCTTCAGGGGGAGTGTCCTAGTGTAGAGGTGTTCCCTTTCCCCACTCTAGATGTTCCTGTGGATATTACTTACCCTTCTTCTCCGATAGTCTCTGATGTTTCTCCTCCTTCCCAAGAGGAAAACAATACAACACAAGAAGAAAATAGTACAGTGCCACAGGGGAGATAACAAATCAACCACTTCAGGGGGAGTCTATTCCCACATCTATTAGGCAAACTATTGATAGTAGTAAGACATTGAAGACATATCATCGTAGGGAGCCCACTACCAACAAGCAGGTTAAGACCACTGATATATTGCCTGTTCAATCATCATCTCCGGATCCGGATTCTACTACTTTTGGTAAGGCTTCCTCTTCTGATCTTCCTATTGCACTTCGAAAGGGTACTAGAACTTGTACTCAACACCCTATATCTCAGTTTGTCTCATATGACTCGTTGTCTAGCTCTTATCGTGCTTTTGTGTCTTCTCTATCTTCTGTTTCTATTCCACAAAATTGGCAGAAGCTTTTGCAGATGAGAAGTGGAAAACAGCAATGGTGGAAGAGATGTATGCTTTGAAAAAAATGACACGTGGGATCTTGTTGTTCTTCCTCCTGGAAAAAAACCGGTAGGATGTAAGTGGGTGTTTGTAGTCAAACAAAAGATGGATGGTACTGTGGACAGATATAAAGCACGATTAGTGGCAAAGGGATTTACTCAGACTTTGGGATTGACTATCAAGAAACTTTCGCTCCTGTTGCCAAGTTGAATACTGTTCGAGTGCTACTTTCATGTGCTGTCAACCAGGGATGGGATCTTCAGCAGTTAGATGTGAAAAATGCCTTTCTTCATGGAGAGTTGGAAGAGGAAGTGTATATGGAGATTCCTCCAGGTTTTTCCTGTGACAAAACTCAAGGTAAAGTGTGCAAGTTGAAACGTGCGCTTTATGGTTTAAAGCAATCACCTCGAGCCTGGTTTGGTAGGTTTCAGAGAGCTATGGTCTCTGTTGGGTATAAACAGAGCAATGCTGATCACACTTTGTTTGTGAAGAAAGCAGGTACTAAAATCACTATTCTCGTTGTCTATGTAGATGATATTGTTGTCACAGGAAATGATAGTGATGAGATCAACCGGTTGAAGAAGTTTCTTGGACAAGAGTTCGAGATAAAAGATCTTGGAAAGCTTCGGTACTTTCTTGGGATTGAAGTTGCTCGATCTTCAAAGGGTATCTTTCTATCCCAAAGGAAGTATGTCCTTGATCTTTTGACAGAAGTGGGTTATTGGGATGTCATCCCTCTGATACACCTATTGAGGCCAATACTCGTCTTCGAGAAAAAGATGGTGATCCAGTGGATAAAGGTCGTTATCAACGGTTAGTGGGCAAGTGATTATTTATCACACACCCGACCTGATATTGCTTTTGCTGTAAGCTGGTGAGTCAGTTTATGCATGATCCATACTCTACTCATATGAATGCTGTTCTTCGGATCCTTCGGTATTTGAAATCTGCTCCTGGGAAAGGGATTCTTTATCTCCTCATGATGGCTTGAAGGTTGAAGCTTCTACAGATGCTGATTGGGCTGGATCTCCTGACCGAAAGTCTATTTCAGGGTATTGTACTTTCTTAGGAGGAAATCTTGTGACTTGGCGCAGCAAAAAGCAGAATGTGTTGCTCGGTCTAGTGCTGAAGCAGAGTTTCGTGCGATGGCACAGGGATCCAGTTTGTGAATGTATGGCTTAAAGGATTTACTGAAGATCTTGTGTATCCGTTCATTATCTATGATGTATTTGTGATAATAGGCGGCCATTAGTATGCTCACAATCATATACAAAAAGA
>JAGVVM010019350.1:0-23538 GCA_019149425.1 Psidium friedrichsthalianum
TTAGAGTTGATTGAGGTCTTATGCAAGAATGCAAAAGCAGTTATTCTATGCTAGCTTGTACTCCAATATGGTACATGGAGCTTGGATAGTTGACTGCACTGATTACTTCAGTGCTAGCACCCAATGTCCCCTCAGCGCCACGCAGAGTGGATAATACTACTTAATTTGAGAAGCAGAGACAAATAGGAAGCTGTATCAAGTGGCTACTAACTTTTTTGGCAATGTGATACTCCAAAACATTTAAAAAAAACAAGCACCATGACTGTTTAAGCCCTTTCTTCAGTAACTTTGTTGTACTTTGATCTGATGACCCAAATAATAAGGACAAAACCTGCTTAGGAGCATTGATAAATCTGCACATTTATGAAGATTCTTCATTAGAGAGCAACAGTGTGCAAGTCCACAAATTTTGGTGCCTCTTTGTTATGAGGTTCTATCCCTTGGTTTGTGTTGAGAGTCTTTGGATGATGGGGGCATATTTATCTATTTTCTTTATTATTTTATGAAAAGTAGCAATAAGGGCAATATTGTAATTCTTGGCCTTTTTGGCTTTATTATAAATAGATAGCTTTCGGTCACATTGACCTAACCAAGCATTCAGTTCAGTTTTTTCTCTCTCAACATGGTATCAGAGTAAGGGCTGAACTGAAACCCTAACCCTAACCTAATTTCTTCTACGTTCTTCTCTCTCTTTCTCTCTCTTCTCTCACCCCACCACAGTTCCTTCTCACCTTCTTCTTTGCTCTCTTTCACAGCATAGGGCAGCACTAATGAGTGATTCTTTGAATCTAGTGTCTGCCCTAAACCTCACCTCTATGAGATAAATTAAAGCTTCTTTGCAGTCTGCGATAGGTGGTTCAACCCCTTCTGCGATTTTTTGGATCTTCTTGTTTGAGATTGTTTTGTGCCTTGCTGCTGGACTATCCTCTCGTGTGTGAAGACCAAAGTACTGCAGTTCGTGGACCACCATATATATTTTTCAGATTCTTTGGGAAAAATCAGAATTATCGAATTTTTTTTTCAGGTTTTCAAAACCTAGAAAAATTGATTTTTGCTTCCCTTGATCTGATTTGGCTTTTTTGGAGGACAACTTCAACCTATTACCAGAGGACTTCTATCAAAATTTTGGCCTTTTTTTGGCAACTTTTGGTGGTTCGATTCTCCGTTTACACTCTTCGAGTCGAATTTTGAGACACAATGTCGTCTGAGGATTCAACTGTGAGCTTTGGACCTCCAGGAGATGGCCATATAGATTATATTAATTTTGCTGTGATGCCTGTGAAGCTTGATGGCACAAATTATTTGATATGGTCTCGATCGACATTCTTGACCATCGCAGGCAGAGGGCTTACGGGACATATCAACGGCACTTCTGCGAGGCCGGCTACATCAGGTACTACTCAGAAAAGTGGATCTCGAACGACGCTTTGATAATGTCTTTTTTGCTTAACTCAATGCAGTCACATATTGCAAAGGGGCATTTGCTTCTTGATACTACGGCACAGATTTGGTCAGCTGCAAGGGATACTTATGGTCAACTTGGGAATGATGCACAGGTGTATGAATTTCGAAAAAGGGTTCATGACACCACTCAGAAGGAGATGACTATATCTCAATATTATGCTGAGCTTCAGAGTTTGTGGCAAGAGCTAGATCATTATGCGATTATCACCCAACCAATGATGCGGATGTTGCTACCTACAAGAGGCATGTGGACAAGATCAGAGTTTATGATTTCTTAGCAGGATTAAATATTGAATATGATCAGATACGTGTTCAAGTCCTTAGCCGGTCTCCATTCCTTACTCTAGAACAGTCCTATGCCCTAGTTCACTCTGAAGAAAGCCGCAGGACAGCAATGCTTCATCCCCTACTGTTGATCGGTCTGCTCTACAAACTAGTGCTGGCACTATTGCTAAATCTGTTTCGTCCTTTTGGTCTGATACCTCTAAGGAGGTTGTGAAGTGTGAACATTGTCATAGGCCATATCACACTAAGGCTACATATTGGAAGTTACATGGAAAACCTGCAGATTTTGAGGCACAGAGGTCTCAAAGAAAGGGAAAAAAACAAGGCAAACCATACTGAAACTGTTCCTACTACACCTACTATTGATATTGGTTTATCCCAGGAATAACTTCAAGCATTTCGACGTCTACTGAAAGCTTCTACTACTGCTGCCTCCTCCACAATTGTCAATTCGTCTTCTCCTTCTGTTTCAAACATAGTCACTTCAAGTATATTCTTTGGGGGGTTTAATACATTTGTTGTTTCCAGCCCATGGATCATTGATACAAGGGCTACAGATCACATGACAAGTTCTTCTAGTCTCTTTCAGCAATATACTCCTACTTTCGGCAAAGACAAAGTGCGTGTAGCTGATGGAACCCCTTCTTTCATTGCTGGAAAAGGGTCTATCAATTGTTCCTCACTCTTTCATTATCTTCTGTTTTACATATCCCATCATTCTCTACTAATCTCCTTTCTATCGGTAGTTTGACTCGAGATTTAAACTGTAAAGTAACCTTCTTTCTTCTTATTGTGTTTTTCAGGATCTGGTAACGGAGAAGGAGATTGGATATGGTAGATTGGATGTTAGTCTTTATCTGCTCGAGGGAAGTGGATTTCTACTTCTACTTTGTCTTCTACGCCTTATCAAGTTAATTCAGTATTGACAAATCTCCACCAGTCGCACTGCAGATTAGGTCATCCCCCTTTAGGAACTTTAGAAAAAGTTTTTCCTAGTCTCGTTTTGGCTTGTAATAAGAATGAGTTTTTTTGTGAAGCCTGTGTTTTGGCCAAACAAACTCGTTCACATATCCATCTTCAAATAATAAAAGCCGTTTCCCTTTTCATGTGATTCATACTGATGTGAGGGGTCCTTCCCGACATACTTCTATTTCCGGTCATCGGTGGTTTGTCACTTTTATCGATCGTCATTCTCGTACAACTTGGGTTTATTTGTTAAAACATAAAAGTGACGTTTTTCATTGTTTTCAAAATTTTCACAAAATGGTCCAGACTCAATTCAATGCCACTTTGAAAATTCTTCGCAGTGACAATGGCACTAAATACACTGAAGGTCAATTTCAACAATATCTCTTTGATCATGGCATTATTCATCAAACCAGTTGTGTTGATACCCCAGCACAAAATGGTGTTGCCGAAAGAAAGAACCGACATTTGTTAGAGGTGCTAGGTCTCTTATGTTTGCTCATCATGTCTCAGCTCAATATTGGAGTGATGCTATCTTAACCGCTGCCTATTTAATAAATCGGATGCCTACTAGAATTCTTGATTTTCGCACACCTATTGATGTTTTGCAGGGATCATCAACTTTTATTCTTACCCCAAAAATTTTTGGTTGTGTTTGTTATGCCCGTAACACCACCTCTAAGAGTAAGTTGGAACCCAATGGTCACTGCTGCATTTTTCTTGGGTATTCAGCTACTCAAAAGGGTTATAAATGTTATCATCATTCTTCTAGGCGCACCATTATATCTATGGATGTGGTTTTTCACGAGTCTAATTCCTATTATTTAGCTCCACCTCTTCAGGGGGAGTGTCCTAGTGTAGAGGTGTTCCCTTTCCCCACTCTGGATGTTCCTGTGGATATTACTTACCCTTCTTCTCCGATAGTCTCTGATGTTTCTCCTCCTTCCCAAGAGGAGAACAATACAACACAAGAAGAGAATAGTACAGTACCACAGGGGGAGATAACAAAGCAACCACTTCAGGGAGAGTCTATTCCCATATCTGTTAGGCAAACTATTGATAGTAGTAAGACATTAAAGACAAATCGTCGTAGGGAGCCCACCACCAATAAGCAGGTTAAGACCACTGATACATTGCCTGTTCAGTCATCTCCGGATCCGAATTCTACTACTTTTGGTAAGGCTTCCTCTTTTGATCTTCCTATTGCACTTCGAAAGGGTACTAGAACTTGTACTCAACACCCTATATCCCAGTTTGTCTCATGATTCTTTGTCTAGCTCTTATCGTACTTTTGTGTCTTCTCTATCTTCTAGTTCTATTCCACATGGCAAGAAGCTTTTGCAGATGAAAAGTGAAAAGCAGCAATGGTGGAGGAGATGTATGCTTTGAAAAAAAAAATGACACGTGGGATCTTGTCGTTCTTTCTCCTGGAAAAAAAACTGGTAGGATGTAAGTGGGTGTTTGTAGTCAAACAAAAGATGGATGGTACTGTGGACAGATATAAAGCACGTTTAGTGGCAAAAGGCTTTACTTAGACTTTTGGGATTGACTATCAAGAAACCTTCGCTCCTGTTGCCAAGTTGAATACTGTTCGAGTGCTACTTTCATGTGCTGTCAACCAGGGATGGGATCTTCAGCAGTTAGATGTGAAAAATGCCTTTCTTCATGGAGAGTTAGAAGAGGAGGTGTATATGGAGATTCCTCCAGGTTTTTCCTATGACAAAACTCAAGGTAAAGTGTGCAAGATGAAACGTGCATTTTATGGTTTAAAGCAGTCACCTCGAGCCTGGTTTGGTAGGTTTCAGAGAGCTATGGTCTCTGTTGGGTATAAACAGAGCAATACTGATCACACTTTGTTTGTGAATAAATCAGGTACTAAAATCACTATTCTCGTTGTCTATGTAGATGACATTGTTGTCACAGGAATGATAGTGATGAGATCAGCTAGTTGAACAAGTTTCTTAGACAAGAGTTCAAGATAAAAGATCTAGAAAAGCTTCGGTACTTTCTTGGGATTGAAGTTGCCCGATCTTCAAAGGGCATCTTTCTATCCCAAAGGAAGTATGTCCTTGATTTTTTGACAGAAGTTGAGTTATTGGATGTTATCCCTCTAATACACCTATTGAGGCCAATACTCGTCTTCGAGAAAAAGATGGTGATCCAGTGGATAAGGGTCGTTATCAAGGGTTAGTGGGTAGTTGATTTATTTATCACACACTCGACCTGATATTGCTTTTGCTGTGAGCCTGGTGAGTCAGTTTATGCATGATCCATACTCTAGTCATATGAATGCTGTTCTTCGGATCCTTCGGTATTTAAAATCTGCTCTTGGAAAGGGATTCTTTTATCTCCTCATGATGGTTTGAAGGTTGAAGCTTACACAAATGCTGATTGGGCTGGATCTCCAGACCGAAGTTTATTTCTGGGTATTGTACTTTCTTAGGAGGAAATCTTGTGACTTGGCGCAGCAAAAAGCAGAATGTGGTTGCTCGGTCTAGTGCTGAAGCAGAGTTTTGTGCGATGGCACAGCGAGTTTGTGAGTTGTTATGGCTTAAAGGATTACTTGAAGATTTGGTGTATCCGTTCATCTTCCTATGATGCTATTTTGTGATAACAAGGCATCCATTAATATTGCTCACAATCCTATACAACATGACTATACAAAACATGTGGAGATTGACAGATACTTCATCAAGGAGAAGTTGTGGAGTGGATTAATTTGTATGCCTTTTGTTCAATCCAGTGATCAACTTGCTGATGTCTTCACTAAAGGAATAGAGAGTAAATTGTTTCACCCTATTTTAGTCAAGTTAGGCATGTGTGATATTTATGCTCCAACTTGAAGGGGAGTGTTGAGAATCTTTGGACGATGGGGGCATATTTATCTATTTTCTTTATTATTTTATGAATAGTAGCAATAAGGGCAATATTGTAATTCTTGGCCTTTTTGGCTTTATTATAAATAGATAGCTTGGGGTCACATTGACCTAACCAAGTATTCAGTTCAATTTTTTCTCTCTCAACAGTTTGGCTACAATCTACGGGGTGATATTAATAGCTTCCAGGAAGTGGCCTCATTTTAGAGGTGGTTTATTTGCAATTGAATCAGTTTACTGCCACCAGTCCCGCCTGCTCAGGTAGTTTTCAAGAAATCATGAATCATGGGTGCAAAAGAGGCTTTTGACATGTCAAAATGTTGATGCTCTTTCTCACTGGCTTCCATATTTAGGAAAACCATCCACAGTAGGTTACGATGACTTATAATAAGGTTAATTTCTCAATTTAGAAGGAAGACAAGTGACAATTTAAGGCACAACTATTTCCTTAGGCCCTCGGAATGGCATTTGCTTACAGCCAATCAGCTTTTTCCATTTTCCAAGGGTCCCAACCATTTAAATACATAGTGGGATGATACTTTGGCAGAAAGGAGCTAATGACAGGACAGCCAATATCGACTCTAGATTAATGAAGAAGAGTATTCGTTACTGACAACAAAATAGACAAATCACAGATGCAATAGTGAAACAAGTATTATTTTGCATTGCGTGTAAAGTTCCCTTAAATCTATGTTCAAGAAAAAGTATAATAATAATAATAATAATTTTAATTTTAACTTACTGACTCCTGTGTCTTGGCTGCAACCAAAAGGTCGTTGAAGGCAAATCCATCCCGAAGGCAAGTCCCTAAGTTCAGAACAAAGAGAGATGATACTTAAACTGTACTGGGTAACAAATATACAAGTTCTTATGTATAATCAGGTGTCAGTTTTCATAAAGCGTGCAACATGGAAAAAATAGTTGATCTGCTGACTGATGTCTTCATTTTGTTAGCTAAAGGTGCATTTTTCAATTATTCTCTTATACAGGGTCAGAGGCTTCCAGCAGAATGCAAACAAAGACTCTACGTCATGAGTATGCTGTCAAAAGGCCATCTATGAAACTTTTTTAGCAAATGAGTCATTGCTAAATGCGAAAGCCACTAAAATCCCGCAATTTATAAGAAATGTCACATTTGATCTGCGACTGGGTTGCTTAAATTTGTACATATATGTGTATACTTCCCCGTCCTTCCAGTTGCTGGTATGTTATCATCTCGTACCAAAATAACGGCAATATCCATATGTCATACATCTTGACTTTACTCATTACCATGTTTACTTTCCTGGTTGAAGCTACTGGCCGTCACAGCAGAGTATAAAAAAGCACACTACAGCAAACATATTGACCTCTAATAAATGAATAGGATCACAGTATCAGTCTGACCTGAAATTTTTCTCACAGTGAAAAATGAGCATAATGCCTTATCAAGGAACAATTAAGCACTTTCTCCCACATGGGATCAGCTATGTTGATCCTTCCAGATGAAAAGTGTTGCATCAACTACAAAATTCATGATTTATTGGCCTTTTTTCCAGTTACGGACTCTACGTACGTTGACATGCTTCATTTCCAGTAAGTTATTCATTTTAAAACTCCTTTCTGAAAGAATCATTTCGTTTTTCTTTAAAATAAGAGAAGAAGCCATCCCTCATTCATCTTGTATGCCAATACAACAGAATAAGACAACAGACTAAGACAACCATCATAATAATCATCTAGACCGAGACCATCAGTAAAACTGACTAAAGAGCATTACCCACTATTTGTACTCTCTGCTGTGAAGTAGTTGGCGATGAAGTTACTGAATGCGCATGACAAAGGAATAAGGTTAGTCTGTGAGGGATATCAGTAATATACAGAGCACACTAGACGATCAATTATGCACAGGCAAAACAAGAAATAAAGTACTTGCAATTGACGCTTCTATACTTACCTTTGAATATTTTCCTTGACCCAAGAAGGAAAGTTGCCAGATAGGTTATTGTAAGAGAGATCTCTGTTGCAGAAACCTGTTCAGTCAAATAGATTCCACAATGTCGTGCAGTTTAGTAGATGCTCATTGGTTTGATTCACTCACACATAAACAAGAGAGATGCCTTTCTTTGAGGGGAGGGCTCCACTCAGCTGATTACTTCCTAGAGACCTAAGCATGAAACAGGCATTATTTCATATTGGATAGAACATCTCAAAAGAGTTGGATAACTAATCAATATAGATGCCTTACAAATATATAAGTGAACCTAAAGTGAATATGGAATCTGGAATTGATCCATTCAGATTATTGAAGCTTAAGTCTCTGCAAGGCAAAAACTTGTCAATAAGAATATGAGAAAAGTTTCACGATTTTCTTGCAGGTGGAATCAATCTATCAGATCCATGTAAGTCAACCACAACTCTGAGACTGCTGGAAGCCAATCTTATTAAATAGAACAGGGTTTGGTCAGAGTGGGACCAAAAAAGAAAGTTGCACGGTTAAGGTTGCATTGAAAAATGCCGAGGAAAAAAAAATAGAGAAGGTACATTATGTTTGGAAACTAAACAGTTAGCTTATTGGGCTTCTGTTGGGACCTTTGATTTCAACATTTCACTTTTTCTTTAACTTTTAGAAAATGAAATTGGACTTATTTATGCGTTAAACGTACTATATTATACAAATACCAGTATCTTAGCATTTGAAGTCACCCCAAATTTTTTCATCTTTTACAAGCTAAAATATTTCAGCAGGAAATCCGACGTCGCTTATTTGTTGGCCTACAGCCAAAATAAACATTCTCTTTCCTGGAGCAACAGCAAAATAAGCTATTGGGCTTCAAAATGAGCTGATTCTTGTAGAAAACAATAAGATGTATGTTTTAGCATCTTTTATTTGTCTCAAAGAATTAGTTGCAGATGCTTTTCATTAATTGGTAGACAACTTACAGGAGCTCTAATTTTTCGTTAGTATTGATAGATGGTGGAATAGTACCATGAATATCGTTATTCCTCAGAATTCTGCAAGCAGTCAAACTTATACATGTCAGATACCTCAGATGAAGTATAACTGAAGGGGGAGAAAAACTGAAAAGTGTCAAATTTGACTAAGGCTGCCTTACAAAGTTTTAAGATTCCTCATGTCATCCAGAAATTCTAGCGTAGAGATGCCATTAGAAATTTCGGATACTCTCCTAGAATTCAAGTTACATATAAGGTTATCCAGAAATTAGCCATGTAGAAACAACAATAAGAAGAAAAAAGAGAGCACTGGGTTAACCATGAACATGCTTACAATTCTTCTAAAGCGGTTAATTTGGAAAAGGTTGATGGTATTGGACCAGCAAAAGAATTGCCTTGCAGCCTCCTACATATACAATTAGGACAAGATGATTATTGACTTGACTTCAGCAATAAGATCCAGCATATAGAGAACCCAAGTTCCATATCCATAAGGGTAAGAACAGGAAAAACGATGATAAATGAAATGTGACACCGTACAGGTCAGTAAGTTTGAACCAATTCCCTATGAAGTCAGGGATGGAGCCCGTGAGATTATTGTCAGATGCCCACCTGAGGTTCAGAGAAAATCAGTATGCCTGATTTCTATAATGACTTACAACTGACTGAAATATCCCAAGAGTGCACACAATTGGGAACAAAAGGTTTTATAGGCCCTTACAGGGTTTTTAACTCTGTAAGATTTGCATAAGATGAAGGAATTCTGCCACTGATTCCTGAGCTAGAGAAGTATCTGTCCACATTAAAAATTTCATGAAAAGCTGAATCGAGAACGTTTGTGTTTTCTCTTGATAAAACAAGGTAAGCAACAAATGGCGATGAAAGTAGAAGCAGGTGATTATATAACTGAAAAAGGATCCTTTTCCTCACTATAATTTGACAAGAAAACAGCCAACACCAACTTCATAACATCAGTGTACAACATCCACCCTTTATAATAGTGTTGGCAAACAAGAAGAGAATACAGAGGTCATAGGGGAGAAATGGAGTTTAAGAAAGTATACACATATTTGAATTAGAGTGTTTCTATTTCAAATCTATGGAAAAGTAGCAGCTGCCTCTTCACTAACTCCAGAGAACATCACCAATATTTCCATCATCATAGCATGTGTTTCAATTTAAGCTGAGTGAATATCGCAATTTAAGAGAACCAAGATAAAAAGCAACAAAAGTTGGAAGACAATATGCAACTTCTTCGGATAACAAATGTTGAGAAGGAACTACAGATCATGAAGAGACTCACAACTCCTGTAACTTTCGGAGATTTCCAAGAGAACGTGGTAGAGAACCAGAGAAGTTATTTTCTGCGAATGACCTGCAACAAGTGCAAATCTCAAAAGTTGTTTTGTTCAGATGGATCTAATGGAGCAAAAGAGAATGACGAATGAACTTGTAGTCTTTGTAACTGGGGGGCCTCTAATTGAACACAGTACTAACTAATAAGCAAATCTTCCATTGCATATCTACAGAAGCATAGACAAACTAACGCATATGCAATCATCATAAACCTTTCACGCTTATGTCATCTGTTACCTCCGATTGTGATTCAGTCAATATAAAAAGGTCAATTATCAGTTGCCAAAACTTGCATACCCCTCTAGCATTATCTTCTGTCTGTTTACAAGAACTTTCTGGCAGAATGCACACTTTGCTCATGATGATCCAAGAGAAATCACTATAAAAATAAACCCAGCATAGAATAAACCAATCCTTTAGCAGTATATCACTTATAGATCTCTTATAACAGGGAAGGTCGCTCAAAGATGACACTTGATGTCTCCTCCATAGCAAAAGACTATATCATTTCACATTCCTCTTGAGTGTACAAAAATTGAGCTCTACAGTAAGCAACTAAAAGATGTACTGAGAACTTAATGTAGATTATTTTTAAGGAACTCCTAAATTCTCAAGATTGACAACTAACACATGTGTTAAGAAACGGAGTGTAAGCAACTCCTTGACTACATCTATTGTTTTTTTGTGGTCAAGATACACTCGAGTCACATTAAAACATTGAAATCCAGACTCTGACACACATCAACTAGCCTTGGGAAGATAGACGAACATCAAGTCAAGCTACAAGCATGACTTACAGTACTAGCAGCTCAGTAAGATATCCGATCTCGTTCGGAAGCTCCCCGGATAACTCATTGGCATTAAGGCTCCTAACAACAGTAGAATGCGGCAATAATTAAGGATACACAAAAAATAACCTAACATCATAGAACCATGAAGAACAACCCTATAATCAAATCAAAATTTTCACGTCAGTGATGTCGCATTGGGGGAATTACAAGTATTGCATGCGACTCAGATTGCCGACCTGCGCCGATATCGATCCCGTCAAGAGATTCAGACCCAAGTTCCTGATGAAAATCAGTGAAAATTAAGATCTTCCGGACATCTATTCGTGCGACAAAACGAGTGAAAAAAAAAAAAACCTTCCAGAAAAAATTATATCAACAAAAGCTCATGAATCTTCACTTTAATCAAAACATTTGTCCCCCTATCGCTTCACTTTGTAGGATCCAACCTCAAAGGAATCCGTGCTCGCCGACACAAGCTGACTGCAGGTGTTTCCCTGCCACTGGTCTCGACTAGAAATCAACCGTCGCAATGCGGTCCGATGAGCCGGTGTTCCGGCAAGCTTTTCCATGCGCAAAACTCTCTCGCCGGAGACCACTCTCCGTCGCTTCTCTATGGCGATCTCGACGATGCCGGTGAACCGGCCCCCCATACCGCCATCGTTATGGGATTACTTGAACCGGACATTTCGGGCATCGGACCGGTCTAAACTCGTGAGTCTGGTTTGAGGGGAAGTGGAAAAGGATGTAATGAATTCACTTACCGCCCCCTAATTTTTGGGATACTCTAATCCATAACTTCACTTAAGTGACGAAAATGGGGTCTAGGGTTTTTAATATTTTAATTTTCAGCTTTTCAATAATTTTTTTTCCTTCCTTTGCCGGTCCCCAACCTCGAGCGAGGCTCCACCTTGCCAGATCCAATAAGGTGGAGCTCCCCAAGGCTGACGAGCTCGAGCCTCACTAGATGCGGAGAGCTTGAGCCTCACCAACCTTGGGCAAAGCTCATCCCTTAGTTATAGCCGGTCATTGGCAAGAGGTAGGGAAAGGGAAAAAAAAAAGAATAAAATTAATTCAAAATCAAAAATTTGAATTTTTTGGAAATTTTCTCCAGAAAAATCAACGTTATTTTTCATACCAAATTGCAAAAAATGTTTTCCTATTCATTTTTAGGTTCTAACTAAACACTAGAAAATATTATCATTTTCCTAGAAAATGACATTCTGAAAAAATTAATTCAGAAATGTCTTGTTTTCACGTAGCCTAAGTAACAAAAGGTTTAGAAAAAGAGGAAGCAAAACAGCAATCATACAGATCTGTGAGGTAACTCAAACTCCATAGCTCCTCCGGAATCGAACCCACAACGTTCAGCGAATAGATCCTCCTACAAAACGACTCCGTTTTAGTGTTTCGGATTTTGTGACAAATTGAGACTGATCAAGCATTCGATTAGAAAGTTATGTTGCATTCGAACCATCAAATTAAATCTGCGTTACGCACATTTTCATGCATACTACATGAACGTACTTAATTACTAAAACTGATACGAGAAAGGTGTCGGTACTCACAATTTAGTTATATGGCAGGTGGAACCGTTGTCATAAGAACATTCACATTTGATAGAGGGCTGGTAACCGGCATCGTCGGTCGCGAGGAGGGCGACGCCGCTGCATGGTTCTCCACTAATGTTCCACTCGTTCGGCGCGACCAGGTCCCATCTTTGGAATACAAGGTTCAAAGCTTTTACTGTGTGATTAATTAACAAGCACGAAGCAAAATTAATTGTTAGGATTTCCACGTGAAGTTCATGATGGCGATGGCAGATGTAGTTCAACACTAAGCCAAACTGGTTGCGTTTAGGGCCACCCCCCAGTCTATCTTAGATATTACACATCCAAGTAACCCTGGCACTATCCATCATGATGGAGGGATCATCGGTTCTCGATCTGATCCGGTTCTCGATTGATTCAATGAGATTGGTGAGTTATTGGAATTGTAAACTAGACTAAAAATCATCAATTTCAATTTTATGAAATCAAAAACTAGATCCCTGCTCTCAGGAACCGGATCGAACCGGTAGGTTTCTGATTCGATCAATCTGTCTTACTCACTCCTATCATCATCACCTATCTCTCTCTCTCGCCCTCCTGCGGATCTGGACACCAAGAGAGAGGAGCATGACTCGACCTTAGATGAAACTTGAAGGCGGTGAGGCTAGGCAATGATTTTCTTATGTTTTCACCTTAATTCACCCATCAACAGAGCTGGCGGTGGCAAGTGGCTGAGTGGGTGAGAGAGAGCGAGGGGCTGTTGACGGATGGGGTCACGGTGGGAGTGGTGGTGGTGGTCAAAGAAGACGGAGACAGCGGGCGTGGGGGCCGGCGGTGGCTGAGCTCCGGTGGTGAAGTGGAGAGCAGTGCGTTATGAATCCGACCTATTACATGGATGAAGGAGGAAGTTTCCCTCGACTGGGGTTGGAGGTCAACACGGCCAAAATCATATAATTTTTTTCAATATTCAACTGAATATGGAAATAATTTGAGAACTGATTGGATATATAACAAGTGGCACTTGGTAAAATAGAACAGAAGACACCACAAGAGGCCATCAACAAAATTATATTAACTCAGTTTTTTCAAAAATCCAATCACAACAAAAAAGACTATTAACATTAAGAGCATGAATGATAGCCATTCTATTCTCAAAAAATTTTCTGGCAACCGCAGAAATTTTATGTTGTTATTAAATAGGTTTTTTTGTTCAGAAACTCATCTAGAGAATAAAAATAGAATAGTTATCGTTCGCACCCTAAGTATTCCTTATTCAAGAGATTGAGAAAGAGAGAACCTTCAAGTGGATCTGTAGTAGCTTGAGCCATGGCCATGTCAGGAATAACCCAGAAAACAGAAGTGAAGAAGAGGAAGAGGAAGAAGACGAATCTGGACGAGAGCTGCATGGCCTTCATAGACAGACAGCGAAACCCTAACCTTGGACATCAAACTCAGCTGAACTCAGAGAACAGAAAAGGCAGGTGGGTTCGTGGGAAACACACATCAACGAGATCTTAATCTTCTGCTGCTCCTAGCAAGTCAGGTCAATAAAGTTCACGGAACTAATTAAAAAAAAAAAAGGATTCTATAAGGTTCGGATTGGCCAAACAGATGGAAAATTCAACGGATGTGACCAAGTTAATCGTAGTGTAGGCAAGGACAATGCTGCTTCGCGTTAGATGCATTGGCCAGCTGGGCCAGCCGAGCGTACTTGACGTACTGAGAAGAAGTATACACCGACGACCCCGCGATGTGATGACCCGTGATTTTCAGGAAAATTATCAAAAAAGTTTGAATCTATTGTATTTATGTCAATTAACCACCTTTTAATGGTGTCATTTTCTTTTTATCGAATCAATTGAGTTTTAAACATTTTTGACTATTTGCTAATGTACATTTGGCAATTTTGATTAGAAATCACTGACAAGATGCTGGTCATCTTATTTGGCCAGTGGATCATCGGGATTGAAGTGGGCAATTATTTTTATTCTTTAATTTTTTTTATTTTTTTGTTTCTTTTTTTTTCCCATTCTTTCGTTTTTTCTTTCCCCTACTATGAGCAAGCAAGGTCCCTAGCCAACCTCAAGGGCCATAGGTAACGTGTGGGCAGGGGTTTCCACACTCTTGTCGGCCATAGGGGATGGCATTGGGCCCTCGCCTAGTCCACCAGAGGGCCACCAGCCCTCGTTTGTTTGGTCAACAAGGGCCGCGATGCCCTCACCTAGATCTTGGCGAGGATGTGAAGGTCTCACCCAAACCTTGCCGGTCGAGAGTTGTAAAAAAAAAGCCAAAGAAGAAAGGAAAAGAATCACAAAAATATTAAAATTTATAAAAATATCCACATCAATGCGGGCCGTGTAACATAAGACGGTTGGGGCCATGTTAGTGATTTTCGAATTTCAACTAAAATTTACTGAATGAACTATATTGACAAATCACCAAAATGTTTAGGATTCGATCGATATAATGGAAAGGTTTAGGACTGAATGATGCGAGAGCTTTTAAAACTTTTGTTGATAATATTTTCCAGTGATACGCGACAAGTTAGAATTGGACGCCTTTTGTCCGCATATTTCCATATCCGCATATGATGGCGGCATTCATCTTGGAAATCACGTACGCACCACTGCCAATTCTCGGGGACGGCAAGAAAGCCAATGTACAACCGCAAAAAATTTCGAAGACATTCGATTATTGTTCTCCGCTGGCCTTGCATGATTCAGGCCATTTGTTGAATTTCTAACGTAGTTGTAGACGTTATTGAGGCTAGTTTCATCATATAGCACCTTGAGTTTCACGAAATTAGGTTTGCAATCAGCTAATAATTTGTAGAATTAATTTTGCAATCTGCCAAAAATTAGCAGAATGCCCGTGCGCTTGACGGGTTATCATGTTTTTCGTCTTACTGGCTGAGGGTAGGTTAGTCATTTGGCATAAAGGTTGAGGGTGTTTTGGTCATCTGGTATCGAGAGTAAAATGGTAACTTTACAGAGGGGCAAAATGGTAATTTCAAGTCAAAAGGGAAAAACGGCGAATTTACCTTTAGGGGCAAAATAGTAAATTCACTTTTAAGGTTTGGCCAGGACTAGGCTCGAGCGCGGATGGTCTCAACACTACGATTCGATGGCACGATTAACCTGACACGCTTAAATCTATTCGATTACCCTAGTCCAACTATTGACTCTTAAATCTCGAAAATCCAATATTATTTAACGACCAAACGACTGAATTTTTGAGATGTCACAGGAGGTCTCGAACAAACCTCACCGGCCGAGAGCTGTAAAAAAGCCAAAGAAGAAAAGAAAAGAATCACAAAAATATTTAAATTCTATAAAATATATCCACGTCAGCGCCGGCCGTGCAACATAAGACGGCTGGGGTCCAAGTTCCAAATTTACTCGATGAATTATATGAGAAATCATCAAAAATTTTAGGATCCAATTGATACAATCGAAAGATTTGAGACTAAGCGACGCAAGAGCTTTTCGTTTAAAATATTTTTTTATAATTTTTTTCCAATGACATGCTGACAAGGTACAATTGGAAACATTTTATACGCATATTCTATGTCCGCAGGATGACGGCGGCATTCATCTTGGAAATCATGAACGCAAGAAGCCAATGTTACAACTGCAAAAAATTCGAAGACATTCGATTATTGTTCTCCCTTGGCCTTGCCTGATTCAAGCCAATAATTTGTATCAGCTAATAATTTGTAGAATTAGTTTTATAAATTTAATTTTGCAATCTGCTAAAAATTAGTAGAATTCCCGTGCGCTTGACGGGTTCTCATCTTTTCCGTCTTACCGGAGCATTTCTTGAAAGCAAAATTTGATTATTGCCTTCTCACTCGGAAATAACAAAATGCGGGACAATCTTTTTCGTCTACCTTTTCATTATTTATATTTTACTGTAATTAAATTTTATAAACTTGTCTTGGTTACTTTATTAGAATGATGTCTAGTTTGACCTCGGGCCACTCATATGTCTTTCTTATTTATAAAATAATTGTGCATGACGTTGATGAATATATTTTAGTAAAATATATTTTCCTTATTTTTGGTCAAAAAATATATTTTCCATATGGGTTGGCCAATTTTTAGATAAGTTTTAGTATCAATTCAATATCAAACAATGTTAGGAGCAGTTGTCAGTTCCATCATCAACTGAGAGTTCTTTTTCTTTTTCAAAATAGCATTTCATTTACTTTCACAAGATATAAGAGAGAAACGTTACTGATCAACTGCAAACCAAAATGCAAACCAAAACAAATCCCCAGACAACTTAAAAATAAAATAAGCTTCAGATAACAAGAGAAATCATTAAAATAAGGTTATAGATCGCATGCTCAAAGAGCACATCTATGACTTCTTCACACCTAAATTCGCACCCGATCACCGAATCTGTCTTTAGTAATGAGCACACATCGAGATTTTTATCAGTTGCTATAGCTTTACCTTTCGATGATATGTGCCTAGGTTGAGCATTCCCAACACATCACCAAGCACAGTAAAATGTTGAACGAGTACACATCTGACACTTGTGAGAGCAAAACCTTCACAAGGCTCCTCTAATTTTCTTTGAATCTAGACTAGTTCACCAATGAAACCCAAAAAAAGCGAAATCCTGAAAACATACGCAAAAAAATCCCAAATCTCAACTAGATTGGTATAGAAATCTCCCAAAAAATGAAAAAGAAAAACTTTTATATCTAGAATAAATCGAAAGAGAAAAGTTCCCAAACGGAAGGAAAGCAAGAAAAAGTGAATAGAAAATCAAAACTGACTAAGAAAAGGGGGAGGGAAGGGAAAGATCTAGCTCAAACCCTCCCCTCCATAGAGATTGAAGAAGAAAATCCAATCGAGAGTTCAAGCACATCCCTATTTGTCGATATCTTTTTAAGAAAATAAAAGATACTTCAAAGTAAAATTGCGAAGAACCAAAAGTTACAAAGAATTTGTTATTATTTTTATTCATGATTGCCTTCCACCTATTTTTTAGAGAAAATGATCAAAAGTCCTAAACATATTGCAATTGTACCAATTTGATTCTAAAATTTTTTTGGCCGATTCAGCCCTAAATCTTTTGCAATTGTGTGAATTCATTCTATCGAAAAAGTTTGGCTAGCCAACACTGACATAATATTTTAATATTTTTTCTTTTCTTTTCCCTTCTCCTTCCCTCTTCTTCAAAGGGACAGTTGCTGAGACTTCACCTTACTCGGCCATAGCAAGGCTTGGACCTCACCCAGATCTAGACTAGCGACGCTCAACCTTGCCCAAATTTGAGCTAGTGAAGCTAGTCTCACCTAGCCATTACGAGGCTCTACCTGGCAACCGGCTGGAGGAAGAAGAGGGGTGGGGAAGGCAAGGAAAAAAATAAAAAATAAAAACTAAACCAAAATAATATTAAAATATTAGGTCGCCGATCGGTAGGCATCCAAGTTAGCGTCGGCTGGCCAAAATTCGTCAAATAGACTGAGTTGACATAATTACAAAAAGTTTATGACTGAATTAGCCAAAAAAAAAATTATGACTGAATTTGTATAATTGCGATAGGTTTAGGACTTTTTTGGAAATTTCTTCGATTTTTTACAAGTCTTTTTAGAGCGTGCATAGCAACTCTTCTGCTCTAGAAATCAATTTCTGGCCAAAATTTTATTTTTCAACTTCTACTTTTGAGTATAAGTTTATTTTTCTACTTCTAGAAAGAAGCAAAATTTTCGTTACTTCTTCAAGTGGCTTCAAAATTAATTATGGAGCCAAAAAATGATCCAAAAGTAGAAAAATGAAATTGTGTAACCAAATGGATTTGTGTTTTAGAAATTGAGTTATGAAAAGCACTTCTAGAGCAAAAATTCTATCCGTAAAGTGTTGTCATGCTCGCCCACTTTCTCGAATACTTCACGTTTGTTCCACATTTGGGACAATTCGCCATTTCTTGCTGTGTTGCAATTGACTCTCTTCTTGCATTTGTTACGAGCTTTATAGCACGACTTGTCTACTGGAAAATTTGGAAATTAACATTGCAGACGTCTTTAATCTGTAAGTGTTGGTGTAAGTTAACGTCCATAATAGGGTGCAATTGAGAAAGTGCACCGCGATGAGGAAACTTTCGAACGGGTGTCTTCTTATCTATAAATAAGATAGATAAATTCCGGGGGCCAACTGAAATTAGATTTCCAATGACAGAAATGTACGTTCATTTATTCTCTCTCTCGCAAAAACACAAACAAAGGCATTAATCGTTATTTTGATAATCGATCGCCTTTACGTTGTGGAACATGAATATTTTCTTCTGTGATTATATTCGGACCATCGTGTGTTTGAAGATCCGTGGATGACACATCGGTGATTCAACGACATCTCTAGGCAATTCCACAATTGAATATCGGTAACGGTTGGTCGAATTCTTGATGTTAAATTCCAATGGTCGGTTTCATGTAAACTAAAGTAGATTTACATTTTTGGCATATAAAATTGGAAATATGATACTCTCTCTCTATATATTTGTTATATTGTTCTAATTATTTGTTATTAACCAATTTTCATTTATCGATGCTTTAAGTTAACTATTAAGTACACTTGTATTTATTGCTTTATAAAATTTATCGAAATTGCCTTACTTTTCGTTTAATGAGTCCAAACACAAGATCTGTTTATTTGATATCCATTGGTGAAGCAACATTTGTGGTGAAAATTTAACAACACGAGATCTTACATATTATCTCATCTTTCTTGGCGATGATTTCTCTTTTATAATCATTGCCACGTGTATGAAAAAAAAAAAGACGCATCAATAATTTTCGTTAGTTTAATTAGACGGAATTAACAGAGCAATTGATTGAATCAATTAGATGAGCTTGAGGACTTGATTGCACTTTGTAAAAGTCTTAGGACTCACTTGCACTTTCATGACAAGTTTTAGGACTTCTAGTGCATTGATACCTATTATTATTATTATTATTATTATTATTATTATTATTATGTGATGAAGGGACTTTGTTATTGATGGTTTAGTATTAATTGAAACAATATATGAACATAATCTCATTAGAGTTATCTCTAATTATGCAGGTAGTAATATTCATCAATGAATTTGTGTTATATGCTAAAAATATACTTGTCCTATATAAACATTATGTAATAATGGTTTTTATATTTGCTAAAATTGATTGTTGTTGACCTTCTGATTTTCATTATTTGCAAAACTGACTTGCATTTGTTAGGGATATGTGCACCAAAAATCTTAAAACTTATTGCGAATATGCAATGTCCTAAAACTTTCAAATTGTGTAATCAAGTTCTAAAATTTGTCAAATTAGTGCAATCAACCCCTTTCGTTAACATCATCAACTTGTCAAAACAAAAAATGCTGACATAGCATTTTTAAATTAATTTCTCTATCCTACATGACATTTTTTATTTTCTTTTTCAAATCTTATTTAAATACAAATTAAAAACTAAAACAAGCCTAAAAGACCGAAATCCTCTGACAAGCTATGTAGGATTAGGTTACTAGTAAAAAAGGGCCACATAAGATTTTTGGCAAAGCTCACTGGATTTTACACTTAAATAATCTTTTTTTCAAAAAAAATCTGGCACTTAAATGACTCAAAAAATAAATTTGGCACCTAAATGATTCAAAAAAGAAAATATGGCACCATAGTGAGCGACGTACAAAATTTTGGCCCTTCTAGTGTCCTTCTGCAAAAAAAAAAAAAAGGCAAGATAGGGTAGGCCTCGCATAATGAGGCACAGCTGCCACCACCTGGAGTCGGCTCTAAGCGAGGCTCTCGCTGACCTTAGGCAAGGGGACCGATCCTAGCTAGGCTCAAGCAAGGGCTAACATTGCCTAGATTTGGGCAAGCTTAGGAGGGTCCCTGGCCGTTGCCTAGGGCCGGTGCACCTAGCTCTAGGTTTCCTCAAACTAGATTTGGGTGAGCCTCGCCCTAGCGAGCGCTGGCAAGGCCTTGTCCGATGTTGGCATGGGCCAACGACCTCTATCGGCCCTCCGACGATGGACAGCAACGGTCGTGCCTCATCGACAAGGCCCTACCTAACCTTGCCTCCTCTTTATTTATTTTACTTATTATTATTTTTAATAAATTCTAGTCTTTTTTTATTTTTTTAACATGTTTTAAACCAGATTTGGACTAGGAAATAATTTAAAAAAAAAGTCATGTAGGATAGAGTAATCAATTTAAAAATGTCATGTCAACATTTTTTTTAGATAAATTGAAGGTGTTAATGAAAGGATTCGATAATTTTTAAGGCTTGATTACTTTTTGAAAGTTTTAGGACTTATTTGCACTTTTGCGACAAGTTTTATGACTTTTAGTACACATATCCCTATTATTTAATAATCCTCTAAAATCATGTGTTCATCAAATATACTCTATCATGTGAATATATTGTTTTCAATATATGTATGACATTATTCAACTCTCTTATAAGTATCTTTATTTGTAATATGCAATTAAATTGTGAGGGTCATCAAGCTTTTATTTATGTGTATTCATCAAATATGGACAATAATGTAATGTGACCTTTTAACATAGTACTATAATTTTTTTTTTTGCAACGGTGGATTCTTTTATTTATTGATGGAATATATTATATAAAATATTCTTATCTAATAATAGATGATTTCCAATTTTCTTATTGATGATCTTTATACTAATCCTCTAATCATGTTATACATTTTTTTAAAAAAAATTCTCTAAAATCAAATATTTATAAAAGACGCACTATCATGTTATATATCCTTAATTAATTTTTTTTCTTTCGATAAACTGTTAGTGTTAATAGGAAATTAATATTACTTTGCAAATTTTCATTTTGTATGAAAAATATATGTTAGTATTTTATTTAGGTTATTTAGATTTTCTTGCTGAATGTGGGCCATCATGTAATTTAATTAAGCCAACTTACATTTTTCGTATCCGCTGTAAAGTATTGGGGATGATACCAAAAGCAAAAACTTTGTTTCTCATCAATTATAAAACAACTGGAATTACACAAGATATCTACTATGTCGCACAAGTTATCAATAATAATGTACCTAATTAATTCACTTGTTTCGACCAAAAAAAAAAATATCACTGTAATACATGTGCAAAAGTGTAATGTAATTCTCTAAACTGGACTTTTCATAATAATGGATAATATATTCCTAATAGTATGCTGATGCTTTTTTGATTTTTTAATATTTATTTAGGATTAATACCAACAAAAATCTCGAACTAGTATACCTGTAGCAAATTATCCCGAACTAATTTTTAGACCTCCAAAAATCCCAAAACCAGTACATTTGTAATAAGTTTACCCTAAACAGGTATGCATGTGACAAATTTACCCACACATTAGTTTTCGTTAAATTTTTTTGTTAAATTATTGAGTTAGATGAAACACGACAGTTGGCAGTTTATCCGTTTAGGGTTTTTACTTTTTGTTTGTCAACGGGTGCACCAATTTGAAGTTTTTTGTAGTATTAACTCAATTCCATGGAAACTAACGAAGGGTAAATTTGTCACAAGTATATTAGTTTGAGATTTTTTGTGTCAAAAAATTAGTTTGGAGTAAATTTGCCATAGGTGTACCAGTTTGGAGTTTTTGGTGATCAAAAAATTAGTTTGGGATAAATTTATCACGGGAGTGTACTAGTTTGGGTTTTTTCATGACATTAACCCATTTATTTATTTGTAAAGCTGTAATGTAATATTCTTCTAATGATGGATAAACTCCCTTTTATTGCTCCACCAATACATTTGGATGTGGAATATAGACTCATATCATTGGTACAGTGTTCAACTTTCAGTGAGCATTTATTTAATACAGATTTAGTCTATATTAATTTGCTAATAGTTATCTTTTTTTATTTTCTAGTGTACATTTGTTGGTAAAGCGTTTTGCTAATGTTCATTTGTATGTAAAGCGTGTAATCTATTACTGGCTATGCATTCACACACGGAGGGGGTGCGATATCTTGGAAATCAGCCAAATAATCAACTTCTGTGAGATCTATTTGGCGCAGAGTTTATTGCCTTGAGTTAGGTGGTAGTGGGACTGAATGGTGAGGAATTTCATAGCAGAAACTCTTAGAGTATGCTGTTGAAACCATCTAGGTCTATGCATTATGACAATAAAGCAGCAATAGCCATTGCTAAAAATAAAGCGTGCAAGGGCAACGAGAATATATGTTCGATCATGTTCGATTGAAACTATCTTAAGGCAGCTGCGCAATTATGGAGTTGTATCAACCGATAATGTTAGCTCAAAAGTGAATAACCTTCGAGAAGAAAATAAATACTTGACATCACGGAGAATGGGACTTTTGCTAATTTTTAATATCAACAATAACAGTAAACCAACTTATGTGATTGGAAATCCATAAAAGAGATTCATACGTGTAATAACAAGTCATTTGTTGTTATTTTTAGAACCACAATATGTTAGATTCCTCCTATGGTGTATGAGATTGGTGTTAAATTTGATATTAAGCAAGTATGAGTCAAGTTCTAGTGAACTCTGTATACGTTATGATGGAGTTGGGGATTTGTGAATTCCATCCTCTGCTTGCATGAATAATCTTATGCAATGTTATTAATGGTTTATATCACGATAGGAAAGATAGTGCATTTACAAGCATTTATCATACATATAATTTGGAGTGTCTTGAACTCATATTATTTATGGATACCAAGTTGAGTGGTAAGATAATCTTCTACCTCAAACTTAAAAATTTCATTTACCGACCTTTGGCTCACTCCTTTTTTTTTTTTTTTAGATTTGTAGGACGGATTGCCCTCCTTCACTGTGGTTTCGAGTTCCTATCGATGTGTTAGTACCTGAATCAGGGTAGTTTGTACTAAGTGTAGCTTTTTGTATGGATCGACATAGGGATTTCGAGGTGGAGCCCTAATGGATATGTTGCCCGGTACTTCAAATCGATGAGGAATTGTTTGGACACACTTAGTTTAGTATGTACTTTGTACAGGCAAGTTTTTGGGTGCAGGAGTGTGTGGGTAGTACGACAAGACCCGACCTTCTTCTCAGAGTTGATGCTTCGTATTAGTTCCTTCGGATACTTGTATTAATACTGGAAGAGGGAAGATAATGGGAAAATTGTACATGTAAAATATTGACACATTGTCAGAATTACGTTTTCTCCAATGTGAGAGTTTATTGTGCTCCTGCAATGCTTAATAATAATAATGGTTTTAAATAAAATTCTCGGTCAAGCGGTGACGTTCTAGAGGCATCGCACTTTGTTTCTAGATATATCGAAAATAAAGAGTCATATAGCATCAGAAGAACC
>JAGVVM010019351.1:0-44977 GCA_019149425.1 Psidium friedrichsthalianum
GGAATAAGTTTCTCAGAGATCATAGCTTGAATATTTCTGGATCTACAGATATGATTTCAGAATCTCTTGTAGAATCTAAAGCAAGCTCTTCTTACACTAATCCCTCACAGTTGGCTGTTGAATCAGTTCCAATTAGATTATCTACAAGAGAAAGAGTTTCCAAAAGTTTTAGTGAGAACTTTGTTACTTACCATCTAGAGGATGATTCATTTTCTTATCAAGAAGCAATGAGATCTAGGGAATTCCTACTATGGGCAGAAGCCGTAGATGATGAAATGAGCTCTCTGGTGTAGAACCACACTTGGCAGCTAGTCAATTTGCCAAAATGGGCTAAGGCTATAGGTTGTAAGTGAGTATTAAAAAAGAAACTGAATAGTGATGGATCAATAGCAAGATACAAAGCACGTTTAGTAGCTAAAGGCTATAAACAGCAGAGTGGAATAGACTATTTTGATATCTATTTACCTGTGTGTCATCTATCGACTACAAGAATTCTTCTTGCTTTGGCATCTATTGAACACTTTGAGTGCATCAAATGGATATAAAGACAGCTTTCCTAAATGGAGAGTTAAACGAGGAAATCTACATGGAACAATCGAAAGGATATATCATGAAAGGTCTTGAGGACAAAGTTTATAAATTAAATAAATCCCTATATGATCTTAAACAAGCACCTAAGATGCATCTTAAATTTGACTAAGTGGTAAAGAGTTATTGCTTTCAGTCTAGTTATTCAGATAAATGTCTTTACCATTGTTCTATGTCAAACAAAACAATCATCATTTACTTGTATGTTGATGACATGTTAATTATTGGCTTCAATCATTCTATAGTGAGTGACGTGAAAACTACTCTAACTAAAGAATTTGACATGAAATATCTTCGTATTGCTAATACCATTCTTGATATGAAAGTAAGCTTTGAAAAGCAAGTCATCTCCCTTTCTACTAGGGATACAGTAAATGTAAATCGAGTGAGACACCATGTGATTATAATAAAGATTGAGTCCTAATGAAGGGACCAGTGTGGATCAATTAAAGTACTCGAAACTGATCGGTAGTCTCACGTATGCTATGAGTTGCACTAGACCTAACATTGCCTTTACAGTTGGCATGCTGAGTCGTTTCACTAGTAATCCCAGTAAAGAGCATTGGGATGCCTTTCGTAGGCTGATGAGATACCTTAAAGGTGCGAAAGATTATGTTCTATGCTATTCTGGTTATCCTCCAACTCTAGATGGATATTATGATACCTCATGATGCTTAGAAATTGAAAATAGTAAGTCCATAAGTGGATATGTATTCACTTTGGGTGGAACTACTATACTTGAAAATCCAAAAGACAAACTTGTATTGCCTTGTCATTATGGAATCAGAACTTTTTGCTTTAGCTTCTGCTGATGAAGAGGCGGAATGGATAAAGAATCTGATTTTGGATGTTTCTTTGACTTGGCTATAAATTAATTCTTTAAGTCTGTTATATGATAATCAAGCAGCTATCCAAGTCATCAAGAATGCTCTCTTTAATTCAAAGAAAAGACATGCTAGACTGAGACATGCGTTGTTGAATTATCTGAGAAAATAGTGAGTTATCACCTTGATCGATGTGAGATCGATGGATACACATAGTCGATACTCTCACAAAAGGTATGCCTAAAGATCGATTATTCAAAACAGTGGGGAAAATGGAGTTAAAGACTATGTAAACTAGTCTTAATTACCATTTACTTACCTTTTAATTGTATATTTTGAATTATCGAATCTTCCTTTGTTGGTCAAGCACAGTTTATATGTTTCATCGATGTTCATGATTGCTGACTAATTTGAAAAGGGTGAGTTGTCTCCATTCCAAACTTGATGAAAATGAATTTAACCTAGTTCAAAAGTTCTACCTGAAAGCTTTTGTTATTCCAAACTTGATGGTACAATCAGACTAGGTTGGACTATCATTTTCTTTGTTAAATGATCTCATTCCAAACTTGATGCTAGATCATTTGACTTTAAGGAATTAGTAATTGTGACAATCCAAATTGAAACATAGAAATAGCTGTCTGCATAAGATGCCTGTTGTCTTGTTCTTAATTAAACTTGATATTACATGACTAGTTTATTGTAAGTGACTTGACTATTGGTCATGTTCTTTGAAACTAGACAATAGTTTTTCTCTTACAAATAAACTTAAGTTGATGGCTCTTTGCAAATCAAACTGTTTAGGTCTTGTTCATAATTTATGAAACTAACTTGATACTTTATGACATTAATATATGTTCTTCTTTGCCTGATGTTATGATGCTAAATTCTTTTAATAGAACTAGACACTTTTAGTAGATTATTTAAATGATTGAATTCATGATAATATGAAATTTATATTTAATATTCTATAGAGGATGACAGAGATAGAGGAAAGCTTAATGAGTGGGATCCTGACTAGGGTGATCTACTTGATGAATATATATATATATATATATATATATATATATATATATATCATTTAGAGTGTGTGGGAACTTGACAGTTCACCCGCTATTGCCCATTTTGATGGAGTCCATTTACTTGAGACTTGCTTTTTGTTATCTCTATTTTGTGAGTATTATTATGTTTGTTTTTCGTATTTGTAAGGCCTTTGACTATTTTGATTGGCCTACTTATATATGATTGTTATGCATATGTTGATTGTGAACTAAGTTTGAGATTTATTTTGGGTATGTTGATCTCAAAACAAATTCGTGATAAGGATGGTTTACTCATTTGGATTGCAAATGATGATTGAGTTTTAATCCGAGTTGATTGTCTTGAACCGAATGTGGATGATTCATTTTTGTTTGAACATTACACCGATCACCATATTAGATTGTGCTGTAAGGTGAACATAGGAGGAGATTGTTGAATATATTGTTATATAGTCCAAATAATATGTTCACATACAAGCCCAATAGGTGAAAGCGTGAATATTAGGGTCCATATTAACTGGAGTCCAATAGCTTACATATTAACCCTAGGGTTCTTCTAAGCTGGAGGTAACACTGTTGAGCATTCTAAACTTGATATCTCTTGGTGTAATACTTCAAGCAACCAAAAACGCTATCTATTCTCTCAAATCCATAACCTCCAATGAATTATACGATGCATTGGCCGTGAAATTATTTCTTCGCCAAATCGTTTATATCGCCTGCTATCAAATTTGGTTTGTGTCACTGAAGAAACCGACGGTTTCTTTCAGGTCGATTGTTGATGCATCCGTGCAGGAAGGTAGGTAGGAAGGGGGCGGCCGCATACTTGTCTCCTCAGTATCGCCGTTCAGTACTATGAAAGTAGTGCTCATACCCCAACTCATATGTCGATCTATATGGCAATGCCAATACCATACACCTGTGATCGATTAATCCCACCAGTTACATTAGGTAAGGATATCAAATTGTCAGATAATGAGGTAGGGAACGATCATGAGATGGTGTGTTTGTACCTGGGTTATTTGTTGTGAATCTGATCGTAATCCATCCTTTTTTGGGCACCGCAAACGTGTTGACTTTAGGCGGGTCAATCAGGTTGTACCCTTGAGGATCGGTCTCGTTGTCGAAGTTTCCGAAGCCAGATCCGACGACATAGAAACTGTACCCGTGCAAATGCATAGGATGGGTTTCCGAACCTTTCAGCAGATTTGTCCCTTGAAATATTATCTCCACGGTTTCGTTGAAATTCAAGACTTTCACCTTTGTCCCTTCAGCAGCCACCGCAAGACTGGTCGGTAAATCGTCCCCTGTGAAGTTGTACAAACTCGGAGGCAAATTCGGAAAATCCGGGGTGTATATATCACTGATGTTTCTGCATATGTATGTCTGAGATGTTATTCATTACTTCTTATGTAGTTTATCTTCATTTCTAATGAAACAACTACCCGTAAATCAAGTGTCGGCAAAACAAAGCATCTTAATCTAGGACATGGAAATTCTTGAGATGTATGAACTAAGAATGTAATTTCATATCTAGAGGCAAATCTGAGGAACTTAGGGTACCTGTAGTAGGCAAGTAGCACGTCGGTAGAAGGATTCACCCAACTTATGTTACTCAAACTCGTGGCGATTTTGCTATCCCCCGATGCACACGAATCGTTTGCACATAATAGCTCGTTCAGGGAAGCTGTTATGAACATCCTTGTACTTATGTTCAGAGGGACGCTTATGGGATAATCTTCGTTCGCTAAACTTTTAAGTTGGGCTATGAAATTTGCTGCCGCAAAATAGTCATAAAAGCCTGGAAGGGTGTCGCTTGGGAAAATTGGCGATGATGTGAGACTGTAGTTTCCCTTGTATTGGAGAATGGCAGTAACATTGATGTGGGAAAAGGCCGTGACTTCTGTGTCCTCACTCGAATATCGCCGAGCGGCCATGTAATACCTTCCGAGGGACTGATCGGTCGTTAGCAAGACGTCCATTGTTTGTCCAGGACTGATGGTTATGTATGAAGTCACCACCGGCTTTGTGTATGCTCCGTCCATTCCGACAACTGTCATGTTGTGCTTGGCGATGGAGAAAAAGTGATCCGCGCTGACTGCCGCATTCACTATTCGAAGGAGAAGAGTCTTACCGTAGTCGACGAACAAATGGTATGTTGATTCTGTGAAACCAATGCCATCTTAATCAAGTCACTATATACTATTGAAGTCACGAGACAAAGCGACTTGAAAATTTTCTTACTAGAATCCATGAAGGAACCAGAAATAACATACCTTTGGAGCATGGAACGAAATCTCCAAACTGTCCATTAATCATGTAGCCAGTTGCTCGTGGTACATCGCTTCCTGCCGCTAGATCCTCGTTCAATACTTCGTTAAGCTTTTCTTCGTTGTACCATGAACCTACGAACCATCACAAAATTTGATGGCTTAAGTAATGCAACTAAAATGTAATTTAGCCCTTTGTAATTTGCGCAGTGTCACTTGAAAATGGCACATCTTTTGAGTTAAAACAAATGCGTTATTACTAGGGTGGAAGCTTGAACTAACTATCCCAAGAAGAAATGAACGCATAATTCTTATATGTATCTACCGATTTTTATTTAAGTGACTTACCATTTTCTTCATTTAATTTATCAACTATTTTTTTTTATTACCCATTCTCCTTTGAGTCACTTATCAATTTTTAACTATTTTTTTTTATCAACTATTGTTGTTGTTTACAACTTATATTAGTCTTTGCAAAGGACTTAAATTTGCTAACTCTTCACTGAGTTTACCAATATTAAATTTTGTAACTCAACGGCTTTTTATTCATTAGGTTACCAACTATTTTTGGTTTACTAACACTTATTCAAATTACTAGCTAGCTATATTTGTTTGTTTAAATTTAATGTGTTGGAATGTAAAGCAAATAAAAATCTTTTAATTGGACTAATTTAGTCCAATTTTTTCTTTATTGTTATCAATTGAGTCCATCTAACCAATTTTGATTGAAAATTACTAACATAAACACTGGCCAGCCTACGTGGCTTAGCCGGCACTAACGTGGTCATTTTTAAATAATAGTTTAATAATTTTTGAACGTTTTATAGTTTTGTCTTTTTTTTCTTTTCAATTCTTTATTTATTTTTATTCTTTTGCTGAGGACAATGACAACGCGGGACTCCTTGCCAATACTTGGCCAAGCAAGGGCCCCGTGGCCCTCGCCAATTCTGAGTTGCGGACTTGGACACCATCGCCTTGGACCGGCGAGAACCACGACTTCCTCACCTAGCGATTCAGCGAGGATCGGCTGAATGTAATCATCAACTTCTTTTATCTCTGACAAAAACCTTCATCTATCTTTACCAACTTTTATTTACTATTCCTACCAACTCCTTAAACGTACCAACTAGTTTCAAAATTTATTAGTCTTACTTAGAGTAACTTAATTCTCTCCACATATGTTAGTTATTATATTTTGGTTATTAAATATTACATGAGTTGCTTACCTATGTTTTCTTTCTAAGTTTTACGACATTTCAATTGAGTCTCCACTTTTATAGGCCATACTTACATACTTTTTTTACGATTAGCTTTTTTTAAGCGAATTTTTACAATTAAGTTGACAACTTTTTTTTTTGGGTCAATGCGGATAACCAGTTAAGCATTGATAACTCTTATGTCAGTCACCGTTTATTTTGTTCTCTTTAAATTATCAGTTTTATCTCTAATTAAAAAAGCTTCTCTTATTTTTTTAGTCACATTTTTTACCAACGCCTTAAAGTGTCAACTATAATATGAAATTATCAGCATTTATTTGAGTTAATTTACTGTTTTTCCCCGATTAAGTAACCTGGTCTAAAAGCTAGTAAAAAGAACCAAATAGACATTGATAACAAACTCAAATGAGACATGATTATTCAAAATAGTTGTTAAGTTGAGATAAGTTGATAAATTGCTAAACTAAAGCTAGTAATTTCATATAAGAGCTGGCAAGTTAATGGTACAGTTAAGAAAGGTAAATAACATGTGGTAAAAGATAAATTTGGTGATTAAAAGAAGAATACACTTACTAACTAACTCGAATAAAAGTTGTCATCTCACAATATATTGGTAATTTAATTGAAGAAAGGTTAGCAATTTTGGAAAAGGCTTGGTAACGAGAATTGCAAATAAAAGTTTGCAAACGATAAGAAAAGTTGTTAAATTACAAAAAAAAAAAAACAATATTATTGCGTAGTTTAAATAGGAATTGGTATTCCAATACTATGTGGTAACTCTGATGGGGGGAAAAGTTGATCACTCAAGCCAAATTAAGTGAGATATCTCTAAAAAGAGTAAGTTAATAAACTAACACATTCACAAACCAAATAAAAGAGAGAGAATGATTCCCCCCCTGAGTGGACACCTTTCAACAACATTGCGAGAAAACATAATTTTCAGAAAGGGCGTCGCGTGATCATGATTACCACTATGTGAAGTGCAAGAAAGATGTGATCAAAGCAAGAATTAATTACAGGAAAGAAATTTCCAATCTCTTTCAGTGCGTGATTATTGCTTTGCTTTTTCATTTTACATACCTTAATGAGACTCCGAAGCCTTACAAAACTGTAAACCCTAGCCATCCTATGGAAATTGACAAATTCTGTCACACTAAACCGCATTTGCTCTTTTAAAATTTGCACTATCAATGCCAAAATAAAGTTTGACTATTCAATGTCTCCGACTTTCTTTTCGGTCAACGCGGGAAACTTCGAAAAGCGAATAAATAGATAAAGAAACCAACAACCCATTTCCACATTTTAATAACAAACCTACCCACTAAGTCAACATTTTATATTTTTTTTCTTTATCTTTATATCTTAGTTTCTCACAGGTTCGTTCACCTACTGCCTTTTCTATTGGTGGTGAAGATCTCCATATCTAGTTGGATGGTCCGGAAGTTGGCGGCGTGTAGGGTACAAATTGTTCCAAAAAGTTAGGCTGTCAGAGAATAATATGGGCGTATAGTTCGTCTATTGATTAACGAAAATAAATTTCTGAAGTACATACCGAGCACGATGATGTCTTCTTCATCTGGCTTGGGGAAAGGGAAGCTCGACCCTTCACTCGGTAGGATGATTATCGCCCCATGAACTGTGGCTCTCGTCCAATCACTGTGAGCATGCCACCAAAGAGTCCCTTCCTCGTCCGTGAAATTCACTTCATATGTGAAATTTGTTTTGTGGTTGGATGGGACATTGAGTAATGTATTCGGGTCCATCTGACCATGGATTTCTTGGTTGTTTCACCCCATGCCTGAAAAGTTAGCTTGGTTTTCTAATTAATCACCCCCTCCTGAGTTAAACATGTTTTGCTTCGGAACTAGATATGTATTGCCAAACGGTTGTTTAGCAGCTCAAAGAAAGAACACAACTTGGAGAGAGACGCAACGTACAAGCCGAGTTGACTCCAAGAAATAATCGAAATAAAATTGGACGGATTGTGATAAGGGCTTATAATTAATTATTAATTATGAAGATTTAAATGGCTATTGACTTGAAAAAACTTTTATTGTGCAAAATCTAAGAAAAAATATGAAAGATATATAGGCCATTACATAAAGGTAGGAGAAATATTTGGGATATGAACTAATAGATAGATAGATAGAGAGAGAGAGAGATATATAAATATATATAGAGAGAGAGAGAGAGAGAGAGAGAGAGAGAGAGAGAGAGAGAGAGAGAGAGAGAGAGATTAATGTTCAAATCCAGTAGATTCTCGTTCTGTTAGTGAAGCCTGTGCAATAAAGAAAGGCAGAAGTGCTAAATTATCCAAATCATATCATGTCAAATGAATCTTATACTTACCTATCAATGTCCCTTAATTTGTCGTCTCTTCTTAACTTTCATTTCATGTAGTTCTCGTCCTAATTTTTCATATTAAACAAGTATTTTTATCTTCTACTTTTTTGTATTAACTAAATAGATTAAACAAGCTAAATTTAGATTTAATGGCGGCAATTTCACTTGTTTACACATTTTCCTTGTTATATATATGAATTGAGGGCAAAAAGGATATTTGATACAAAACAGAATAAAAAGTTCCATTTTAATGAAAAGCGTTAAGGAATAACAAGGAGAAAAACACCAAAAAGTCCTAAGCATACTGAATTTGTATTAATTCAATCCTAAACCTTTTTCACATTAGTATCAATTCAATCTATCCAGCTCATTTAGGCTGGAAACTGCTAACGTGGACTTTGGCCACTCTATGTGGCATGGTTTGCTCTAACATGGATAGCTTTAAATGATTTTTTATTTTTTACTTTTTGCCTATCTTTTGTTCTTGCTTTTTCTTTTTGTCAGTTGGCTGGTGAGGGCGAGGGCAAGCACCGGCGAGGCGCCCCTCGCTAGATCTGGTGAGACCAGCCCTCGTCCAAGCTAGGGTAGCCTCATTGGATGTTGCCTATGTGAGGTCGAAGCTCGCTAGCAAGGGGGACCTCACCGATGCTCACCCTCGACCAGGCGCAAACAAGTGTGGCCAACCCTCGTCGATGATGGCTTATGGCCTGCAATCAGCCACCAACAAAAGGAAAGGGAAAGAAAGAAAAACAAGGAAAAGTATATTCAAAAATGTCTACCTCAGCATCAGTTGTGCCATTTAGAAGAGACGGCATCTATGTCAGGAATTTTCGGCTTAAATTGATACCGCAGTGCAAATATTTAGGATTAAATTAGTCCAAATGAAAGATTCGGGATGGAATCCTTAACAATGCAATAAATTTAGAATTTTTCTTACTTTTCCTGAATAACGACTACACCAAAATTCACGCTAGGGGGGAGGGTGTAAAATGTAACCTTTTAAAATTCAGGGTTTAACGTGCACCCAAATGATTGAGGGGTATAATTATATATCCCATTTCCATGATTATTCGACCGCACATTAAACCAGATGCAGAAAATCCATTTTGAGCCTAACGACGTCACAAAACGACATCTATATAAAGTAATGAAACATCCAAATAACTTTTGTAGATATGCATATAAAATCTCCCAAGCAGGCATATCAAATAATAGGAAAAAAACCACCAAAAATCCTAATATATGCTCACGGTGACACATTTGCCCCAATTTTTTTTTGTCACACAAAAAACCTCAAACTTGTACCCATGTGATACATTCACCCAAAACTTTTTCTTGTGACACTAAAATCTCAAACTTATACATGTGTAATTTGCTCCAAATATATTTTTGACACCAAAAACCTCAATTTAAAGGCATGTGACATATTTACCCCAAAATTTTGAGGTAAATGTGTTACACAGATAAAACTTTAAAGGTTTTTAGCGTCACAAGAAAAATTTATGGCAAAGGTTTTTGTATCACAAAAAAAGTGTGAAGTAAATGTATCACGGTGGGCATATTTTAGGGTTTTTGTGCTTTTTTCCATAAATAATATATGTTCAGGAGTGCTAAACAATATAATTTTTTTACATTGTTTATCATCTGCACAAGATTTCGGTGTAAGCACGGGCGGTGTGTCATGCGTACATAAGGAGATATCACAGTATGATATCCCGATAGCACGACCGCCCCATCATTTTTTTATGTTTAATAGTTTTCTTCTCATCCCTTTCTACTAATTCCTCTCTTTTTTTTTTTTTGGTCGATTCCTCTTCTACTCGTTCACGTAACCAAAAGAGGGGAAAAAAAAAAAAAAAGCTCTGACCATTGAAACCCCATCTTGTCAAATGGTCTGATCTGTGCATATATATCCATGATAGGAGTCCACGGGAAAAAAAATCTGCAAACTTAGTAAAAAGGACTTATTTAAAAACCACCAATGCGCCATCGGTGTAGTTTTTTCTTACACGAGCAGTTTATAAGTTAGACACATAGCTATATTTTGGGTAAATAACTTGCCCTACTAATCTAAAGACTGCTTTGTAAAATTGAAAGTGGAACTTTCACTTTCGTTAAAGGGAAAAAAATAGACTCCATTCCCTGTGTACTGAATGAATTCTTCAATTTGTCCAATCCCTGCGTACCAACCAATCGCTATACTTGGGCGTCGTACAGAGGTAGTAAGTTCATTTCCAGTTTATGAGCTAATGGTAGTTTGATCCTCAGGGACTCTAGATGCAAGGCTCTCCCCCTTAACTGGGTTTCTAATCTCCCTTTCTCTCTCTGGGAAATCCTGTGTTTTGATGCCCCCTACTCTTGTAGGTGGGCTCGGGTTAATGTAATGAAAGTCTCAGTTTCGACACACAAAAAAATAAAAAAAAAGTTGGCTAATGGAGGAAGAAATCGGGAGGACTGAGAAAGTTCATGCTTGCATTTTACTGGTAGGTGAGACAAAAAACGTCTGACTTAAGAAAAGATAGGACTTCTATCCGGGCACGTAAAGACTCGGCTATGAGGCTCGTAAAATATTGTACAGACCTTGTGAAATGGTTAAATTCAAACCATTGACCTACACAGCTATTTTTCAACCAGAATAGCCGATACACAATTCATAAGCCGGAAATCCACCGACGCCTAAATGAATTGCCAGAACCTTGAAGTCGACCTTGATCATCCAATGTTAATGTGACATGGTCTCGCGTCATTTTGAAAGTCCAGATATATCTATTTATCATTTAGCTGTGTATTATGAAGTTTCACGTATTCTAATTTATAAACTGAAAAGAAAAAAAAATGGGATTAACCGATCATCCTGGAGATAAGTATAGGATATCATTTGTTGAACTTAAATTTTTTCGTATGTTGTAACTTTTAAATATGACTTGAAAAACAATCGCACACAAATTCATGGATACTTGCGTGGGCACAATCCATCGCTTCGCATTAAGTACTCCATCGAATAATTTGTCACTTGCATCTGTCTAGAATGAAAACCCATTACGCTTTCCACACCACCTTCGCGGGATCCCAACCTTTGCCCAAGACCCCTACCACCGTGGTTCCATTAGTAAACTGTTCTTTGATCTGGATTACTCTTACCAGATTAATACGTGCAGTACAGTCTTTCATGCTTCCCTTCCAGAATATTCATGTAAACCAATAAACACCAGACCGAATTCCTAATACAACTATCTTGTTCTCGATTGCCGTCTGTTGTTGTTTTCTCGTTCTGGTTGCCATTTCAGTGAAACAACAAAAGAAGAAAAGATTCAACCTAAAACTACAAAGTATGAGTGCGACAAGCGCACTCCAGGCGAACCAGAGAGCAAGAGATGGAAAGATGGTCGACGAGATGAAATTACCAGTGAAGCGTGACCCCGTAGTCTCCTTGGTTATGGACGTTCACGAAAACGAGGTCGCCTTTGCGAACACGAATCACCGGCCCTGGAAAACTGCCATTAAACCGTCAAAAGGGACATGGTGGTGCAATTCCTCGTAATGTTTGTTTTCCCTCAGCTGCAAGGGAAATAAGAATTATTCAAATCAGAAGATACTGAGGAAAAAAGAAGCAAAAGGAAAAAGAAAAAAAGAAAAAAGAAGAGCACGATCTAACTTCAGTCCAGAAACCGACAAGAACGATGCATTTTTTATCTGAAATAAGAACAGACCCGGTGAATGCATGCGCAGTCGTCAAGAAGTCCCACAGAATATTTTGAACAATCAATACTGAAAGATGACCTTCCAGGGTCTACAGAAGGTATTCACACAGATACTATTTTTAAGTATCTGCGGAAGGTAGTCGTCCGTCAAAAATTGGTTACTTGTCAGGAAACACTGGAAACAAATCCACAAGCAACTAGAAAACTCTGCTGCATGCGTCGGTTTTTACGGCCGTCGACGCAAAACTTCCCACGAAGAGCGCGCTACACCACGGGATTTGATGAACGAAAAGTACTTACGACGAAGGCGTGGTGATGAACACCGGCTCGAGCCAGGAGGAGGACATTGCAAGAAGAACGAGAATCGCGGCATGGAGAGAAACGGTGGCGGAGAAAGCGAATCCGATCGCCATCTTCATGCGGGTTCGTCGAGGTGTTTTCCTCACGTTTTGATTGGGCGGGATCTATGTGGGCTCGCGCTTTTAAAGGGCACGGGGGAGGAAGGTAGACGACCGTGGGAGCCGCGGTCGGGTCACGTGCGCAGCGGACAGTCGAGCCCGCGGAACTACAAGTGACTCAGGAACTTCTGGTGGGCATTGATCTTTCCGTCGGCGCAGCCCTGAAAAATCGCGTGGGCTCGATTTTCCATTTTGGGAATTTCTGTGGGGACTGATGAGACTGAACTTGAAGAATGTGATTGCCGTTCATGTACTTTTGTGGGGACCAATGTGATTCCCGTTGATGTAACTTTTCTCTGTACTTGAACCAATTCTGAGATCCTGATTTGCTAGGATGCGAACTATGACTGACATGAAGAGCTTATACCCAAAAAAAAAAAAATTCAATTTTAGGTCTAGTCGTAATTTAAGCCTTTAAACTTTTTTTCATCCCATAAAAAATCTCAATTTTAGGTGTAGTCCCAATTTTACCTTAAAACTTTTTCTTATCTCATAATAAACCATCAACTTTTACATAAGTTGTAAATATGCCCCATTAATCTTTTGTCCAAAATTTATTTTAACAATCAAGAGGTGGAAATCTCTCAAGCATGAGCTGTTCGAGCATCTCGAGCGGTCTCCGACCGCGATAGATGAGAGACTACTGACCATTGTTGATTGAAGACTGAGTACAAAATCGCAGATTCTCGAGCGAGATGGAAGGAAGACTCTTTTAAGAGTAAGTGCAATTGAACAAAGCCAACCCTTAATTGGTCTTGTTTTTTCTGATTTTTGAAAACCAGTAAGATGTCGTTTGGGTTGACATGAAAATTCATCTCCAAAAGACGTCTTTTTTTAGATGAAATATAATAAAACTAAAGTAAAGTAATGACGTGAAAATATCACATCGGTAAGGGTAATTTTGAGCAGAGGGTTAACGAAGAAATATATGAGACTCAAGTAAGAGTTGGTTCTTTTTTATTATGGTTGTCCCATATCGATTGTAGAAGAGATTGATGATCAATTTATAAGTGTAAGAAAAAGCATCATCCAAAAATCCAAGACCACCCAATACTATTCCAAATTGGTGAGCGGTGGCCCCTCATAAAAGCTATTGTGTGGCCTTATAAAGAAAAGAAACCTAAAATAAATTTGTCTTTTTTTTTTTTCTCTATTATCCTTGGGCCCACAAGATTAACAAAATTGTCTTTGTTTGTCTTTTTTCTATTGTCCCTGGCCCACAAAATCGCACGAATATTCTTTTCATGTGCGGCTCTTTTTTTTTCCTTTAATTCCCTGGGATTTCGCATTAGCTTTTTTACAAGATCCGTTAGCATTTTTTGTAATATTTTTTATAAAATTAAAAATTTTCATGGTATAATTGAGACTAAAACTAAAGTTGGTGATTTTTTACATGACAAAAAAAAGTTAAAAGTAGGGAATTTTTTATGAAACGAAAAAGAAAAATTAGGGTAGAATTGAGATTAGAGCTAAAGTTACTTTTTTTTTTTTGAGGGGGGGAGGGGGTGTTAGGCCTTGTATGAAGTCATAAAGGTCGGATTTTTAGACAAAAAAAAAAGGGTCGGATTTTACGGATGAGTTTGTGAAATTATCTTTACCATCCCTTATTACAAGCAAAAAAAGGAAGGAGAAATGGCTCTCGAAGAACTTATAGACACTATATCCACGTGATGCACGGGTCAAGTAATTTACTTGTAAAAGTAAAAGAAACAAGTTAAATGATTTGCAAATTACATTTCTCTCTTATACCGGTATTACTTTACTTAGTGGAAATTATGTTATATGAAGTGATAAAGATTGAATTTGACAGACGGGGCATGCGAAAATATGTTTAACATCTCTTTTTACAAGCAAAAACGACAGGAGAAAAGGCACTTGAACAAACCTTCTTTTTTCTTTCTGAAAAAACAATTCCATTCTGTCAAAGCAGTGCAAATATCACATGGAGGAAAAAGAGCCTACACGAAGATGATTGATTAAAGAAAATTCTACTGACACTATATATTTTACTCTAAATGAGAGATCATTAAAAAGAAAAGAAGAACTTAAACGCGCTATATCCACGTGCTGCACCGATTCGAGTTAAATTACAATCTTCATTGCCTTTTGGTACCATAGAATTTGCTCTTACAGAATACAATGTACGAATGAAGAATAGGTCAAGCCAGTACCAAGCCGGTTACTCGGTATTAATTTACTAGTTAAAGTTGTCAATTCTATATATTACAAAAACCTTGGTCCACCTTAAGGAATATACTTTTTTGCATAGAACTTATGAATAGTCTATATAGTAGATAAAGGAATTAATGCGTATGAAAATATTACTATAGATGACTAACATTCTCCTAATACTCCTCAAAAGTAAGGATTAGTAGCATCTTGAAAGATTGAGATGTTATCCTCAAATCTCATGAGTACACAAGGCAACAATTTATAAAGTCTTGTGGAAGAGTCTTGAACATATGAAAATTTGGATTAGGACACTAAAGGTCTCATGCATCTGAAATTAACGAAAATATTTTAGTATTCATTCGACAAATCCCCAGAAGAGTAGAAGAATTATACCGACTATTTGATCTCCAAAGTTGTGAAATAGTGAATTGCACGCGAGAAAGACGCCACAGATTTCTGAAAACCGTGTCACCATACATGACATCGTTACCCCTGGAAAATTTTCCCAAATCATATTGTAATCCCAAAATCATGTTGTGACCATATCTTCACTCAAAATCACATTTCAAGGGAATATTGTCTTAGAAGTCCTAATCTTATGGCACTTGGACCAATTCAGTTCTAAAGTTTTAATTTTGCCAATTAAATGCTAAACATTTTCACATTTTTTCAATTGAGATCATCCGATCAATTTTGATTGAAAATCACTAATGTAGATGATGGTCGTCCTACGTGACACAACACTGATGTGGATAAAATTTAATGAAATTATAGTCTTTATTATTATTATTTTCTATTTTCCTTCTTATGTTATAACAACAGTGGCGGCGAGGTTGCTAATATCGCCGACCACAAGCGAGGGCGCGATGCCCTTGCCTTCGATCGGTTGAGGGCATGGAGGCCCTTGCCGTGACTACTTCTTCTTTATGTTATGTCAAATTCGATATTTGAAATTGTTACACGGCAATCTACATGTCAATATTTATATATTATCAAAAGTCAAGACCGGTCAATATTGTGGTGCGCTGCAACATTTAAATTAAGATGAAAGGAAAAAGTAATCACCACCGTTTGACCTACGCATTTGAACTCGGGGGACGGTGTGCAACTGGGGATGACTAAATGATGGTCTGGCGTATGGTAACCCCTGAATTAACACAGTCTAAAGTACACATATATAATAAAATTTTGCACATGTTAAAAAGTAAAGAGGCGATTCAAGATTTAATTTATTACATTCTTACCTAAACGCTTTTGGATGTTTCAATCAATGGCCTACCATTAAGCATAGGGGTACGTACTGTTATTGAAACGAACGACCCATATTTTAGTCACCGCTTGCGCATCTTCAAAGTCATATTGGCAGAAATGATATATTTATATTCAGGTTTTCTTATTTGTTATAAAAATATATATACTATATAATATATTGAAAGGAAAAGCACAAAAAAAAAAAATCATAAACATATAGTGTGCTTTCAATTCAGTCACAAACCCTTCAATTGAACTAATTTAGTCATAAACATTTTGCATTTACGTCAATTGAGTCTTCCAATTAGCCGAAAGTTGCTAACATAGATGCCGGCTGCACTTCAAAGGACGGCCAGAGCTGACTTGAGCATTTTAACAATATTTTACAATTTTTCAACTTTTAAATTTTTTTATTTTTCTCTTTTCTTCTCTTCATATTGTTTCTTTGGGATGAGGGCCAACAGAGTGGCCATCGACTTCCCCCCCCCCCTAGTCAAGGTGCCGCGACCTCGCCCGAGGTTGACAAAGGCCGTGAAGAGATTTGGCAAGGAGGTCGCGGCCCTCACCAGATCTGGGCATGGGGACTCGCGCCCTAGCTTTGGTCAACGAGGGCGTCACAGCCCTTGTCCAATGTGATAAGGGTCGGCCGACGACCCTTGCCAAACTCAGCCCAAAAAAAAAAAAGAGAGAGAGAGAAGAAAGAAAATCGAAAAAAATAAAAACAATTCAAAAGATTCAGAAAGTTATTAAAATATGTTCACCTCAGCGGGGGCAAGCAAATCACCTTAAAAAATTTTTGAAATTCTTATATGTATATATATATATATATATATATATATTATATATATATATTTTTCCTTTTGTTCTCTTTATTTTGTTGGCCTGGGGGCCGGCAAAAATACGAATAGTTTTCCCTAGACCTTATTATATGCGGCGAAATATATACACCGAATGATACGTCAAAATGGTTTGAGCGTGTCGACAAGTATACTGTAAAGAGAATTACAAAGGCTAAACGGACGACAATGCGATCGGTTGTCAGGGTTTTGGGATTTCAGAAATGAGCACCACGAGAGAATTTTCAAGAGTAGAAGAGAAGTGCAGTGCCCCACTTGTAAACAGGCTTCTGACAGCATCCCAAGTATCTGAATTAGAGAATAGGCCAGGGATGCGAGTGGGGCCAGGAGGATTCGGGGGACCAAGGAGGAATCAAGCTGCTTTGACTCCATCATCACAGTCCTCAGCAATTTAGAAGCATTCCTGTCCACTCCGGGGAGATCGACTTAGGAATCCGGTCGGCAGCGTCCCTCGATTCCCTGTCCCATCCCGGTCGAAACAACTCATCATAAAAAACTTTTGAGAACAGCAACAACGTTATTTTCTCTTTTGAGCCATCTGCCCTGATCTATCTTTAAGGCTTAGAATTTTATTGCCGGCTCTCCTCTGAAGGGCATGTTCTCATCGCCAAGAGATAATCGTTTGTTCTAAACCCAACAGTCAATCTCCTTTGTGCTGCGAGGACCATTAGGGTACGATTTATACTTTCCATAGATAGAAAAGCACGAAAATCGCAGAGGGCAACGCCTCCGAGCTCTCGGAGAGCTTTTATAACTTGAGTCCGTATTTTATCGATATTTGGAGTCGGACCCATGAATATCTATTACCTCGTCCATATATAATATCTTTTTTCTTGTAATTGAGAGTTGTAACACAGAAGTGAGAGGTGCTAATTATAGTGGGAATCCTCTATTGGATGTAGCCTTAGTTTAAGGGTGAATAAAGATAAACCTTATGTCTCGATTTCTCTTTCGTGCATTTACTCTCTATTTCGTTGTGTTTGTGTGACTAATCCTGACGAGCATCACTCTCCTCGTACCGAATGAGAAGAGGTTTACAGCAATCATCGAGTTTACTCTGAAGCACACGCAAGGTACTTGCTTCCATATCAACACCCCCAACCTTCAGGAATGACTTCCCTGCACTTCTCCGAATCATTCCAGGCATTTTCCAGACCAAAGAAGTATGATCCGAGCCAACAGCTGGCTCATGGGAAGGCTTGACTTCTAGGATATGATTCCTCGAAGTACGGATCCTACTGAGAAAAATTCCGCAAGTTGCTCAGGCGTAATGTTTCCTAGGGCATCGACTTTTTCTTATGTCACCGAGTCTTAATTTAAGATTAACAATCTTATTTGAATTACGTACCAAACTCCCTTTTCCATGAAATCACCAGCTAATTTTATTTGAGCGACTAACCCACGTTGGCTTGGGCTGTTCCTGAAAATACCAAACTTATTTCTAATAAACGTCTCCCGAAATTTGCCCCCACACACACTCTCGCTTATTATTACCCACACCTTTGGGCTTCGGCCTATCAAAGGCCCAAATCCGAAAAACTAAGTAGAATACGAGGCTAAAACAAACAGTGAGATGAGCCTCGGCCCAACCATTTCAGCAACACCGCCAACATTAAGGCGGGCCGAATCGTAGTTCGCATGCGTTTCCTTCTTGCTAACAGAGGACAAACCTCCACGAACGAAGGCAAATTCATCAATTCTCGACGACAATTGAAAGGACAAATTTCTAAGGTGAGACGAGACATCCGCACCGTTATCTAATAAGCCATTTTAATCTCCCCTGCAAGACTACATGTGAAAATAATTCTTGTTTTTCATATATAGAATGAACTAAATAATAAAACCCACAAGTATGCGCTTTGCCAGATTTCAAATATTTGGGAAAATAAAAATAAAAAATAAACCTCCGGTTCAGATCCCCACGGTTTTTTTGAGCTTAAGCATTGATATTCAGTTTTCTAGCTTAACCATTGATGTTATGCAAGGATTCGGGAGAAAATTACCAAAAAAAAAATCTTAAAATTATTATAATTGTGCTAAGTTAGTCCCTTTTTTTAGATTAAGTTATAAACCTTTTGCATTTGTGCCAATTCAATCCATCCGGCTAACTTTCACCGGCCAATATTGACGTGATAATTTTTAATAATATTTTCTTGAACTTTCTTTTTTTCCTTCTTCCTCCAGCCAAGGAAAAAGAAGAGAGGCCAGCAAGGACTAATTAGACCTCACCGGTGCTAGGCAAGCTTGACCTCACCCGCCGACGGTGAGGGCCTAGCCTTACCAGATATGGCGAGATGCAATCTCGCCCAGCGCCGACAAGGGCGAGGCAAGGTCTTGCCTCACCAGCCCTCTCCTTTGGCTAGTTTTTGCATCGGCGACCAACTGGAGGAGGGAAGAAGAAGGAAAAAAAATAAAAGGAAAAAAAATTAAAAAAATTGAAAATTGAAAAAAAATATTAAAATATCATTACAAGTGACACGTCAGCATTAGGCCAGTGTCCACGTCAATGCCAGCCAATCATAATTAGCTGGATAGACTGAGTTGGTACAATTGCAAAATATTTAAGATTAAATTGGCCAAAAAAAATTAAGGTTCAATTGGCACAACTATAATAGATTTAAGACTTTTTTTATAATTTTTCCAAGAATTCAAAAGCATGTTGGGTAGGGATTTCAAAGGGAACTTTATAATCTTACTGGCCCGATCCACCAAACGATGTCCGACAATGATTAAGAGTATTGTAGACCAATTCTCGGAATTTCAGCATGAAGGATACACAAAATGACAAACCGTTGTTAGTCTTGTTATTATTAACACCATTAAAATCTCAAATGCATGACACATTTGCACTCATGTTAAGTGTCGACACGCGTGGCACACGACAACAAGACGAATCCAATGTGAAAAATCCACCTGCGTTGACACATACATTTCAAAGAGATATTGGACGAAACGCTAGCCAATGTCTAATTTGATTTAAGAGCATCGGTTTGGATTTTTTTTTGTAAGATAAAAATTAGTTTTGATATTTTTTTTGTACGGAGATTCTTTGTAAGACGGAATTTACAAACATAACATGAGTATCAGTTTTGAGATTGCTAATGATAATAATTCCCTATTATTTTTAACCCAGATGGGGACCGAAAATCATGTCGTTTTCTCTTAAAGTTTTGTTTCGTGATAGTAAATGCCAAGTGGACTAACCAGAATGATCTAAGAGGACCCAATTCTTGCGCGTTAGAGGTCACTTTTTTTCAAAATAATAATAATAATAAATAATAACAACAACGGGGAAACGTTTGATTTTCTGTCCTCCCAACGAGAGGAAGACGATAGATGTGATGCTAAGATTCATGTCGTGTTGCCTCCGAATCTTTTCTTTTCATGAACGGTGCACATGTGTATGAACGAAAGAACAAGATTGAGAGGCTTTTCAATCGTATTTGGACACCCAAAAGTCTGATGTGATATTTTTTTCTTTTTTGGTCGAAATTTGCCGTGATTAAGATGTTTGCTTTTGGAGTGGCATCCAGAATTAAGCATGGCTTTGTATCTCCTAAGCTAAGGGCTGACAGCTGCTCTAAATCAAATCAATCAAAACGTTAATTTAAGAAGGTTTCTTGCTCTAGTTCTGGGCTTTTCCACGTAAACACGGCTTTTACTTGGTTGTTTGTCTCTAGAACTCCCGGCAAAAATTAAGTTTATTGCGGACCGCGAGGACCCTTGACATAAAATAGGAAAAATATTTTGGTTGCGTGTGATTTACGGTGTTTAGCGTGTTGCTTAAGATGGTTAGCCTAGGATGATTTGGATCGTTCCCAATTTAGTTGGCAAAAAGACACATGCAATACCAATATCGATATACGACACTCGTTTTGATGTTAATATTTTTTTATGACTTAAGTTGGAATAATATTTTAGACGCTAGGGTTGACGAGGCTGGACCTGCGACCAACGAGGTCACCGGCCACTCGACAATCCCTGCCGGCCATCCCCTACCCTTGCCAGCCAGTAAGCGGCGACGGCAAGGGCTTTCAAGCCCTAATAGCTACAACAAAGAATTTTTCTTTTTATAGTTTTTTAGCTTATTTTTAGTTTTTTAATTTTTTAACTTTTGGCTTTTTTTATTGCTGACTTGGAAGCTTCGGCGAGCCACGTAGATGCCACATTAGAATTGGCACTAAAATAACCGCTTTTCAAAAAAAATTGACATTTAAGTAATCCCAAAAAAAATATTAACACTAAAGTAAGCGCATTCCTAGTGTCCTTCGCCCAATTTAGTCTAAACAACTGATGTTTTGTTTCGTTTTGTTTGTGAGATTTGATCCGCTAAATTTTTTTTAGTGCAATGAGGTAGTTGAGAAGAATAATGCATAAGAGAGGATTGAGTAATTTATGTATATTTCAATGTGTATTGAAAAGAGTATATAGAGCCTATTTATAGGCTTCACTAGATGACCATCTAAGGTATCACAATGTCTTGAAAATACAAAGAATCACAAATAACTCTAACCGAAAGAATATTAAAAATTATTAAATGTTATCGTCTTTGGCCATCTCCTCTAGTCAACCACCTGGAAAGAAGAAAAGAAAAAAAAATTCAAAAAAATATTAAAATATTATTAAATATTATCTACATTAGCATCGGCCAAAGTTAGCCAAATTGACTGAATTGGTACAAGAAGAACAAATTTATGACTTTTTTAGTAATTTCTCCATGTACATTCATATTTCAATTTTTCATGAGTTTTGCAATTTCACATTTTTTTAATGAGTTGCCTTTTACCTTTTAAGAAGCAAAGATAAAAACGCTTTGAACTAAGGGAGTTTATAAGTCTTACGGAAATACAGAAATTACGACACTGATGTACTTAGCAATAGAGAATAAAGTCAAAATGCACTTAACAGGTTCTAAGTTATCGAAATAGAAAAGTCCAACGTCAAACCCCAAGGCTGAAGGCTGGATTGACATCGAAAATATCAAGTTGGAGGAAGGTAAGGGGTAGACAAATTTCTAGAGAAGCAGCGAAATGCATTGAGATCGAAGAGAAACATCAATGACGAAAGCACTCTGCTGGCCAAAGTTGACATCGAGAGCCAAGTGCCAGGGGACAAATGCGGATTAGGTATGACTCTTCATCCTCCGAGGGGAAAATTGCGAACGTTGTTACATGATGCAAGGAAAATTTTTTCCCCTAAAAAGTCAAATTGTTAGGACATGTAGTGGCCAATAATGTAAATAACACAAATTTCCCAAGACTGGGTCTGGTATCATAAACTTTGGAACGCACGATGTGACCATAAGACAGGTTGAATAATCGGAATACCAGACCAGAAAAAATTGGGACTAAGTCAAATTGAAGACTTGTTCGATGTTACATGTTGGACGAATTGCTTTTTGTCAACAACAGAAAAAAAAAATCTCAAAAATAGGTTGTACCTCCAAGCCGGTACATTATGGACAATTACCCTGTTGTGCTTTTTACGTATTCGTTAGATCAGTTGGTAAGTGTATAAATTGTTGGTAAAAGAACTATCTGCATCCTAATTTTGGTGACTTATTGTAACTTATTATTTGATAACAGAAGTAGGAGAGGGTGAGGAGGTGGAAATCCTCACCGGTTTTGAGGACGGGATTGTCATTTTAAAGGCGGTATTTTCGGTTTGTAAATGACTTGGTGTGAGTAGGGGCAGGTCCGAGCCATGGATCTAGAGGCTAGTAGGTGATGGTGAATCGAGGATGGCGATGGCGATGATGGTGATGATCTGGATCAAGAAGATGAAGACGGAGAAGCAGACATTGCTAATGAGCTTGATGAGGATTGAGTGAGGATTCGACTCCTGGATTTGAATCTTTAATGGGAGTTTTCTTGTCTTCATGACCAATCAAAGAGTTTGATGCGAAATGGGACAACTATAAGACAGAATGAAAAGGATGAAATGGGGGTGAAGAGTGAAGGGGAAAAATTATTAAAAAAAAGTCCTAAACTTATTGCAATTGTGTCATTTTCAATCCTGAACTTTTTTTTTTTACCAATTCAGTCCTAAATCTTTTATAATTATGCTATTTCAGTCCATTTAGCGAATTTTGAACAGCCGATGCCGACGTGAATGCAGGCTAGCCAGCAACCGAATAATTAATTTTTTTTAAAAAAATTATGATTTTTTTCTTTTTTTTTTTATTTTACACTTTCTTTTTTGCCCAACCCTCCCCCTTCCTCAGCCAGTTTCGGCTGGCCATGGTGAGGCTCGACCTCACCATCGCTACCTTGTCTAACGACTCAACCTCGCCATTCCATGGCAGACCCACCGTTAGTTTTAGATTTTTTTTTTTTTTTTGCGGGGAAGGGGGGTACTGGTTTTAGAGAGACATGGTTGCGAGAGCGAGCGGGGCGAGGCAACCCTCGCCATTGTTGCCTCACCTAACAACGACAAGCCAAGCCCTGCCTGCCATGGCCGAGCGGAGGTCCGGCGACCGCTAAGGAAGGGGATGGGGTTGGGGGAAAAAAAGGAAAAAAAACATTAAAAAAATTTAAAAAAATTCAAAAAAGTTATTAAAATATTCGATCTGTCAGCCGGCCGGCCAAAAATTCGCCAAATGTGACTATAATGGTATAATTGCAAAAGATTTAGGATTGAATTGACGAAAAAAAAAATTTTTGAACTAAAAACCAGATTGAAGAGATATGACATTGGTTTTTTTTACTTATGGTTGAACTTTGAGTTGAAGAAATGGAGAAGGAAGAGGTACTGTTGGGGAGGTCGACGCGGGCGAGGCTCGACCTCGCCATTGCTGCCTCACCCGATCAACGACAAGGCCAAGCCCTGCCATGGCCGAGACAGGTCCGGGCGATCAGACCGACCTAAGGAGGGGGATGGGTTGGGGGAAAAAAGAAAAAATAAATTAAAAAATCATTAAAATATTCGATCGTCAGTCGGAACGGGGCCAAAAGAATCGCCAAATGTGACTATAATGGATATAATTGCAAAGGGTTTAGATTGAATTGACCAAAAAAAATTAGAACTGAAATGACGAATAATACAATAAAATTGAGAGACTTTTTTGGTAATTACTAGAGTGAAGAGATATGACATGGTTTTTTTTTACTTTGGTTGAACTTTGCAGCTAAGAAATGAGATGGAAGAGGACCAGTTGGGGGAGGAGGAGGTTTCTGCAAATTTCTTTCAACTTTGTGAATTGCTTGCGTCGGTGACAGGTGTTTTTTTCTTTTTTTTAAAAAAAAAACTTGTGCCGGCGACCAACGTAATTACAAAGAAATAATAATCTATCATCTCATGATTGAACTGAAACGACGGGATCAATTACAAGGCTTACACGTAACCCCCAACTCATGTGTGGACCCAACAAAGCAGGTTGCAATATCAAATAGTCTATATTTATGGAGAAAACAACCAGAAGCAATCCAATTACGTAGCGAGTTAAAATGCAGTAGAGAAATTCTTGCAGAAATTTGCTGAAACTAAAGATCTCGTCATCCCATGTCCAAACTTCAAGTTTAAGGAACAAAGAAACCAGAGTGTAGAAAACCAAGGTATGAGATGAGAAGAAAATCTTAATGTTCGAGCCTCAATTTCTCTTAATAACGATTAAACTCAAACGGTGATTTCAAATTTTGAAGTATGAATAAAAAAGAATTTATGGTGAAAGAAGGAACTGGACTGAATTCCGCTTGCATAGCTCACTACATCAAAAACTTGGCTATTATTGTCATGAGAGAGGCGTTTTAGAAAGAGAGAATAGAGAGAAATAAATGAGAACAATGAAAGCGGCACAACGAGAAAAGAAAGAAGAAAACCAATTGAAGAATACTTTACAAAAAAAAGTTGAGATAAGGTTGATATACTCAAAGTGAGAGTAAAAAAAGCAGGACCCTTTATAAATTACCAACCTTTCTCATATTTTACCAACTTTCGCTTGCTTTTCTTATCAACAACTTCCATTTATCAACTCTTATATGAATATATCCATCTTTATTTGAGTAACTTACCAATTTTTTCAATTAAAGCACCAACTAATTTTAGATTAAAAACTATCGTTTGGCTTACTTATTAAATTTTTTATTAATTATTCAATTTTTTTTGCAAATTTTATTTATTACTTTAATTTTACTCAAAGTTTATATACATTTATTAATTTTTATTTATGCAACTTGCCAGCTTTTCTCCATTAGGTTACGCACTAGTATGGGTTAACCCTCATTCGAATTACTTATCAACATTTATCTGATTTTTTTTTCACATTTTATGAATGTTTTTATTCACTCTTTAACTTTTATTTACCTTACTTACCAACTCATTAAATTTTCATATTCTTCTTAGAAATTAACAACCTTAATTAGAGTGATTATCAACCATTTTTGCATTACCAAGTCTCATTTGAGTGAGTAAGTTAACAGAAAAGCTTATGATTTGCCAACTGTTAAAGAAGTTGGTAATTTCACGAAGTGCCAGAAAGTTACCCAACGAGTAATCTTGGACAAATGTCACCGTTCTTTCTTTATTACCAGTTGTTGTCATTTATCAATACTTATTAGAATTCACCAACGCGGAGACAAAAAAAGTCTTTTGTTCTTACATGGAACAATAGCAATCTGCGGATATGACATTTCCTTCGTGGAAGGATTGATTTAGCGGACCACATTACCCGAAAGTCTATGTAATCATGATTAGTGATCAGAAGAGATAATATTTACACGCAAGACGTTACTAAACATCATTAGAGAATGGACAAGACATTAGACGCCCATGTGGAAATGAAGCGATAAATCACAGCACTATGGACAGGACCAGGGCTGGAAGTGGAAGATGACTAGTAGTGATACAAAAATTTTGTACTTTTACAAATTGGCGAGAATCCATTGCACATCAATAAGAACATCCAACTTTGTGTTCTCTTCCTTTTATAAGTTATATTGTATTATAAAAGAAAGGGTGAATGTAGATTGGTGATTCATGGTCCAAATGAGTACAGAAAGTTAAGTAAACCCGCATTGGACGGCTCATGTTTCGTTGGTAGGACCCTTGGAGAGAACAAATCATTAGGTTATATGAAAGGACTTCACTAAGGTATTGAAGATCCGTTTCAATCATCCAAGGAAGCAAAGATCATCAACAATTTCACTACAAGAGTATTCATGTGTGCAACTTACACAGAAAGCCAACAAATGAAAAATAAAGGGATATGTGAACTGAAAGTCTTAAAATTTATCACAAAAAATCCAATTGAATTTTGAAACTTGCAAAATATGCAATCAAATCCTAAAACTTATGAAATTGAAGCAAACGAGTTATTTCATTAATTCCGTCCAACTTGATTAACAGAAAATGCTATCGTGACCTTTTATAATATTTTCTCTCTCCTACGTGGCTAACTTGTTTTGATATATATTTTTATTGAATTGTGAAATTGATATCTTATATTGTTAATTAGTTTTTATTATATGGGACTTAAGCTTTTTGAAGTAACTAACTTAAATTTCGATATGAATATTCAATATTTAAAGTATAAGGGGATGGACATATGATGACAAGAGCATTCAACCTGTTTTGCAATCCCCTTCTTTCTTTATTTTCAATTCTTCAAATATGTGTTCCTTGATCACAACTCGATTCAATTCCATCTATATATATTTTATAATCTAAAATTTAAAAGTAAAAAATAAAAAGCAGTGGTAGCTAGAATCAGGCAATGAGGGGCAACACTTGCCGCCGCCGCCCATCATTGCCGAGAAGGGCCAATGATGGTGGGGAAATGGTCAACGACCCTCACATAGTTGTAGCCCTTGCCAATGCCATTGCTGCTTTTTTTAGCTTATTTTTAAATTAAATTTAAATTACATATTAAAAACCAAATTTGGACCAAAATGATGTCGTTTTAGTCAAGTTATTACCATGTAGGAGAGAGAAAAAATTTTAAAAAAAAGCGCTACATCAGTATTTTTTGTTAATCAAGTTAGATAGAATTAATGAAAGGATTCAATTGCACCAATTTAATAAGTTTTAGGATTCAATTGTATTTTCATTCATCATGTAATGTAATGGAAACTCATGTCTACTCATGCAATGAATTCAGTTATCAAAATTTGAAAGTGTGTATGTGTCTATGCTTGTGCCCTGTTTGTCCAATGAGTTATCTGAAGGGCGGTTTATCGAATAGAAATTCGAATTCATAAGTTGATTTCTAAGGATTCCAGAACCACCTTGCGAAAATCATTATTAGGTGCCTTACGAAAAATCAACATGCGGATCAGGCAGGGATTTTTCCTTCTTGATCAGTGAAGTTGGACTTCGAAGACTATCTTTTAGAAGATGGTGTGGGAAGATGGTGTGGTCAGTATTTACTCGGGACCAAAGTAATGTGCCTCGTCAGGGTCAGCATCCACCATATCACGTCACCTGTCGATGTTTTCTTTTGCTTTGGTCTTTGAAAATCATGGTAGCGTTGATTAGTGCGTGGAATATCAAGATAAGCTAAGCTATAGGAAATTTCGCAAGAATATCTTCAAAAAGAAACGATTAGACATAAATTAGCTAAGGCAGCTTTGCTTTTTTCACGCAGGGGTATATGGCATCTCCTCGTGCTTTCTTGAGAGAGAATGAACATTCGATACAGAACAGTTCTCACACAAGCTCATAATCCTTTTGGTCATGTCGACTTTTTATTCATAGACAAAGATCAAGCACACTTGGTCAAGCACAAAATTAAGTTGCGAATTCCTTCTCTTTCCTTAGGAGCTGGAACAAGGAGGCATATAAGCCGGCGGCCCCCGCATTTTGTTCGACTTGGCCGGACCATCCTCCACAATGACAACCGTGTCCATGCCCCAGCTAGCATGTCGCTCCAAGTGGCAGTGCATAAACCATACTCCTGAATAGAATAATGACGACCATGAGCGTAATGAAGCCAGCATACCAGGCTTACTAGTGAATTATTTCGGGCTGACATCGATAGTTTCTTCAGAAAACGAGATGACAGACGAAGTTGCAATTTCATAGAGTGAAGGGACTTTGAGAGACACGATGGGTAACAATTCTTTGATTTGCGAGCTTGACAAGTGAAGTACCTGGATTGTCTGCGACGAATCTGATCGTCGTCCACCCATTCTTGGGGAGTCCGATTGTGTTGACCAAGGGTGGATTGACCAAATTGTATGTCTTCGGACTAGTCTTGTTGTCGAAATTCCCATTGCCCATTCCTACCACGTAGAAGCTGAAACCGTGCAGATGCATCGGATGATTCTCCGCAGCGCCGACGTTGGTCCCTTGGAATATTATTTCGACAGCTGACCCATATTTGATCATCTTCGCTTTCGTCCCTAGGCTAGGGTATATCGTATTGTTTCCCACATCGCCGGTGAAGTTGAAAAAATAGGGCGGCACGCTCGGAAAAGTACCGTTATAAACTCCACTGATATTGCTGTTGAAAATAAGAATCACCCAATTGACGTTAGTCCATCACGATTTGTCCTAAACTTTGAATCAACAATGACGCATGATCCATCATATAATGAGATTTATAACGAGAAATCTATATCACAATGTCTGTTGTGCATTACCCGTAATATGCTTGCAAAACGTCAATCGTAGGAGTCACGAAACTGATGTTGTTCAAGCTGGCTGACAGCCTATTTCCGTCCGGACCGGCACAAGACTCGTTCGCGCAATATATTTGATTGACGGAAACCGTCATGAAGATCCGCTTCGTGATATTCAACGGGACACTAATGGGGTGCTGTGTGCTTGCTAAACTCTTCAAGCGGACCGTGAAATTGCCTGCAGCGTCCTTGTCATTATAAGCCGGGAGAGATGGAGAGTAAGGGGTTGACGGCGGAGTGTAGTTGCCACTGTACTGAAAGATCGCCGTCGTGCTGGTGTTGTCAAATGGAGCGGCTGTATCGGCAAAAGGGCTTCCCATCATGTAGTAGCGGCTTGGAGATTGGTTTGCCTTGACCAAAACATCCATGGTTTGCCCGGGAGTTATCATTATGTAATCGGTTGAGAAGGGTTTTAGGTACGCTCCGTCCATTCCAACCAATGTAAGGTTGTGTTTCGCGATGCCGAAGAATATTTCTTCGTTCATCGCTGCATTGATGATGCGGAGATGGTACGTCTTACCGTAATTGACCAATAGGCGGTATGTTGATGCTGCAACAAAAATTCTAAGCGTGGTTAGTGATCAAAGAAGAACGAGTCCCTTGTTCATCAGTCTTCTGCGATATTTATCCTTGCACAGGAAAGAGAGTTTAATTAGATTTTTTGCTTCTTCTTCTTTTTCTTTTTTCACTTTAACAAGCTTAAAACCGAAATGAATGTATATCTGTGTATATTTACTTATGCAACCAACATCACTTCAAAGGCACAGGACTATTGAATATGGTACCTTTTCGACCAACATTTCAGTAAAATTAAAGTAAATTAATTTTGCAACAACTCAGAGGAAAGTCGTATAAACTTGAATTAGTACCATTAGAGCAATCGTATAGATCTCCCGGTTGACCATTGATAGCGAATGCATCCGATACGTTCGGATCGCCGCCGGTTGCGATTGCCTCGTTAATTATGGCCATCACATCTCCGTTATACCATTCGCCTGGCATAAAGAGAAGCATACAAGTCCTCCTCGTCACTCTATTGATAATTAACACACGCCAACATTTGTAGTCAAGACGGAAAGGAAGGAAAAAGAAAAAGAAGCAGCAGCTCATGTGACATTCTAATGGGAATAGAGTGTGAACATACCAAGAACAATTAGCTCTTCCTTGTATGGGACAGGGAATGGGTAGGTGGTGTTTTGTTTCGGATAGATGATGATGGCACCGTGGACCGTGGCACGTGACCAGTCGCTATGGGCATGCCACCAGAGCGTCCCTTCTTCATCGGAAAAGGAAATTTCTTGAGTGAAGCTCGTACCAGCCGGGATGGGGCACTGTGTGATGTTTTCAGGACCGTCCGGCCACGGATTCCTCGGCTGCTTTACTCCGTGCCTGTAGATTAAAAGTACTTTCATCGTTAAGCACGACGCTTGCTCACCTTGCTCACACAATCCCATGCTCGCAACTTAATTAACGCATTCTCGAACTATTAAAGATTTTTTTACTGTGGCATCTAAGTCGCTCGTTTGATGTGGTTATGCTAGCCATGGCCGATTTCACATGTATCAAACGCAAGGTCAAGGAGTATTGACTATTCAAACTTTTGGGTTATCAATAATCAAACGTATAACTAGTAAGGTGGACAAAGAGCGCTACAGGTGCGAACTATAGGCCACTAGTTGAATATTGCTGGGGAAGATTGGCGATTAGTCCCCCTTTGAACATGGGGTTATATTCTTTACGCGGATCGTAGCCATAGGAGGAAAGAAAGAACAAAGCTACTTCCAACTTTAGTGACCCAATAAGCTGGAAGTTTACATTTTCCTGGGTAACAACGTATGCAAATGACTTTTTCCCTGCTTTTGATGAAGTTCTGTCATGGGTCCTATACACACAAAACCGAGTTCGTGTTCCGAAGCTTGTGGGGAGCCTTACGGATCTTTTTACAGTGCAGAAGAAAGAGGAGAGCTTAGGAAATTACTTTTCTAATACATGGAGGAAAATGAGTGCCTTGCAGTGCTGAGATGCCCTTTTTACAGTGCAGAAGAAAGAGAGCATCTAATCGAAAGAAGAGAGTGGGGCTGCTCTGCTTTGTCCTAGAGCATTAATGCACTGAGCCCTCCGAGACATGTGGTCCTTTTGTGGACGAAGATTCGCGGGCTTTGTTAGTCGAACATAAAGTCCAAAGAAATGACAAAAGTATGCATTAAAGCCGGGGAGCGACACATCGCATTTTGTTCCCACGAGATAATAACGAGACGCGTGTTTACGGTCTAGGACGTTATGTTCCCACGAGAGCGCGCGCGAGAGAGACAGAGACAGAGACAGAGAGTATATTTTTCTTTTTTACCAGTGGATGGTGACGCCGTAGGTGCCGTTGTTGTGGACGTTCACGAAGACGGTGTCGCCCCTGTGCACCCGGATCACCGGCCCGGGCCAGCTCCCGTTCACCACCAGCATGCTCTTGGTCGTACACAACCTTGTGAAGTTGGTTTCCTTCAGCTGCAGCAAACAACCACGACAAAAGAGAAACCCCGTCGTCTCACGCATTTTCTTGTTGTGTGAAGCGTGCACGAGCAGCACTTACCACGAAATCGTAGTGATGGACATTGCCTCGAGCCGCGCAAAGGAGAGAGCCGTACTCCAAGAAGATGAAGAAGCCCAGAAACGCAGCGTTCAAGGCCATCCTCATCTTCCTCATCTGCTTTCCCAGAAACGCAGCGATCTTTTTTTCTGGCTTTGGGGTCTTTGTGGCTCTCGTTTGTGCTAGTCTGATGGGAAGCTGGCTCTCTGGCCTTGTTATTTATAGTGCCATGTTTCACTCTTACGCACGGAAGAGAAACCACGGGGTCCCCACGCGACCCACCCCCACCCCCAAGCTCGTATTTGCTACTCTGCAAATGGTCCGGGCGACCCCAGATCTCGTGTCGTCAATGCCGTCGGTCGTCGTTTTAGGGCATAATCCCAAGTGAGATGATCACATGAATTTTGGAGTTGATTGTTTCACCTTTGGTAGCATACACATGGTCTTCCTAAACTTCAATTATAACAAGAGACAATATTTTCGTAACTTGAATTTAGCTTGCCATCGCAACTAAAGCTCCTAAATGAATAACTAACGTCCATCGATTCATAATTCGACGAGCATAGCTTTAGAGATTTAAAAAGCGTGGAAAAGATGTTTGATTTCCTTTTCCCGTATGTATTTGCTACTCGGCAAATGGTCCGTACGATCCCAGAGCTCATGTCGTCAAATGTTGTCGATCGTCGTTTTAGGGTGCAACCCCAAGTGAGATGATCACCAGAATTTTGGAGTTGATTTTTTCACCTTCGGTAGCATACGCATGGTCTATCTAAACTTTAATTTCATAGAATCTCCTGAACACACATCATGTCCGAAAAACAATTTATAGTATTATTTTCTAAAGAAATTTCAAGCTAAAAATTTACAGAAATTTTTCGTGATAGTCATCTTGTTAGATAGTTTGTACGAGCTAATGTTCCCATTAAGATATCTTCAGACGAGGAGCCGGGCAGTTTAAGGCTACTTTTTGGAGCAGTGACCCAAGCATTAAAAACCTGCAAGCAAGCTCTAGACAAGTGCAGTCCATCCCTTTCCCTGTCCACTTTCTTTTCTTTGGTGCCTGATTAGGACCGAAAACCGATGCAAAAGTTCATTCAATATGACGCATATGTTTAGCTGAAAACTTGATGTGAAAAAAATATTTTTCATAAAAATCGTTATCAAGAAAAATATCTAGTTTTAGTTTGTTTGATGATTTAGAAAAAATTATTTCCTTTCTTCCCAGGATAGAAAGTCGTTCTTCCCCAATTTAAGCTTGTTGCTTTACAGTCTAGGTTAAACGTATTTCGTAGATCGATTAATTTCCGTTATCCAAATATTGAAAATTCAAAAAATAATTTTTTGAGAATAGTTTTCTTTCAAATAAACTGACCATCGAATTAAAAATTTTCAGAAAACTTGGTCGCCAGAAAGGAAAAAAAAAAGGAGAAAATGATGTTCCAGTTCTCTTTGGCAACCAGCCTAAGGCACCGACCGACTTTTGTACTAATTCCTCACGATTAATTCTCTGGTGGAAATATTTTCACAACCAAAATATTTTGTTGGGACAGAAGTCACAGAATGATTTTCCTGGTAATGCTTCTCGGCAGGATCAAAATTAAATTAAAAAAACCAACATTCTATCAGTCCTTGGTTTGCTTAAGATGTTGATTTTTCAATTATAAGACAAAGTGTTCTGTCAATTGCCACCGTCAATTTGACCTAATTTTTCCTTCTCGAGCATTAAAATGACAGAACACATTCCCTTGCTTTCGATTGATCCTGTAGTTTTAAGGACCAACCCAATAGAAGCGCTCAATGGCTTTGAGATATTACCAGCATGTGCTAAAAAGCTTAATCCAAAAACTTAAATTAACGGGTGAAGGGAAATTAAATGAATAGAAAGCACTATGAATTATACGCGAAATTGACAAATGAGATCACACGAGTGAAATGAATTTAGGCAAAACCTGACTCCGATACAATTAGAATGTCAGGCCGCCCCCTCCCCCCCCAAAAAAAAAAGGAAAAAACTTAAGTTAATAAGTATAGAGGTACGCCTTGTATATAAGGCCATTTAAAACTCAATCAACTAGTCAAGTGATACATTAACATTATGAATGAATTTCATCTTTTAGTTATATCTTTTTAGGAGGAAATTAACCAAATGCCACAATCTTATTGTACGGATGTCAATTCAGTCATAAAATTTTTAATTTGATCGATGTAGTCTTAAATTTTTTTTTACTTTTCAGTTTAGTCCATTCGACTAATTTGAATTAGAAATTATTGAAATTGTTGACATGGTGTCTAGTCAACACCGGTCATCGCATGCGACATGGATAGATGAACGGCAATTGACTTGCAAGAAATGAAAAAAAAAAAATTGACATCATTTAGCAATTTCTTTAAAATTTTCTGAATTCTTTTCCTTTTTTTTCCAAATTCTTTTCTTTTTTCTATTTTCTTTTGCTCTCCACCGTTCATCTTCTTCGTCCGCCACGAGCAAGGACCGCAAACTGAGGATGAGTGCTAGTGAGTGTTGCTTTCAGATTTTGTCGTTTTCCATTTCTGCGATGAATCACCATTTAAGTCAGTGGTTTATGTTTGTTATTTGGTAATTTTGCATGTGAATTCTCCGTTTCGATTAATTTCTTTCACTCCAATCATCAATTATGCCACATAGGATGGTCAATCCTGAATAGATATTTATATCAATAATTTTCAACACAAATTAATCAAATGAAATACATTGAAAAATCATTAGAAGGTTAAGAATTCTCCGTCAGATTTTCAAGTCAAGGCATGTAGATGTATTTATCTTCCTGGGCTATTAGTTAGAGAAATAGATATTAGATTACGTTTTCAAGGCAGGTAGATATAATAATCTTCCACTGAAGTCGGCTATTTATTTTATTTTCCTTTTTTGTCTTCTCTTTCTTCCTCTAGCAGATTGCTAGAACGACGATCAGCCACTACCGATGCCCTCACTTGCCGTTACTAGGCGAAGGTTGATCTCGCTAGGCCAGCCATTGATCTGCTGACCATCTAGAGGAAAAAAGAGAAAAATAGAAAATATATAAAAAATAAAAGTTTGAATTGATATAATTGTAATATATTTAGGATTTTTTTTTTTTTGGGGTAATTCCTCCCTTCTTTGTGTGGCTGTGCCCAAACTTAATGAATGGAAAGCTTGTTTTATGACCCCAAAAAAAAAAAACTGATGGCTTTTTCTCTGAGCAAATAATGTGCTGTCAAAGCTAGTGGATGACACGAGTGCTTCGAGCTTGGGACATTAATGGACGAAGATGGAAATGGTCCAGCATTTCTCCACTACCCACAGTAAAACGTATTTCCCCCCCCGAAGGATACATGAATGCACTAGTTATTCCCAATTATGGTCCTAATTGGCATGTCTTGATTTCTCAGTTCCTTCTCTTTCAATTCAAGGAGTGTAGGGTATCCAAATCCCACTTAACTCGATGGGAAAGATTTTTTGACACGATGGAAGACACGGAGAAAATTAAAAAAAAATCTTAAACCTATTATACTTTTAATAATTTAATCATAAATTGTTTTAATTTTGACAATCCAATCTTACACATTTTGCATCTATGAGAATTCAGTCCTAAACATTTTGTATTTTTGTCAGTTCAGTATATCCGGCCATCTTCAACTGGTCGCCACTCTGCTAAGATAGATTTATGACTTTTTTAATATTTTTCCGGAAGACACAAGCGTACAATGCTGCCCCTCTGCTAAGATAATCTCTCCCTCGATGTTGGATCAGTCCAATTGATCCCCCTAATTTCGTATCAGAATCGATTTTCATTCCAGGCTTAATGCCCTTCAGTGAGAGCATGGTATGTATTTATCTGGAAAATGACTAGCTTTGCTCTCCAATGCGAAGCGAGGAGAAGAATGGATAACATTATTGATTTTGTTTGCAAAGTTGACTGGCTAAGAATGCGTTAGGACTAGGTGTGCAAACACAATAAAATAGAAAGTAAATACGAGAATGGTATCTGGGACTAGTGCGCCTTGTGACTCCCGCTACCTCTCCTCTCGCTCAAATCCCGCCTGCTGATCGAGAAGTGGAATTTCGTGCCTTCCTATCGATGAAAAATATAAATCACATCTCAACAAAATGGCGGTTGAACATTTGTGGCGTTGGACGCGGACATATGGTAAATAGGCTCCTTTTCGAAATCTCTTTCCATAAACTTGGTCTTATCTCCTAAATTAGGTCGTGGCCACTAAGGCATTTTTTTTTTTTATGAGCGTTAGAGAGAATGGGGAAACGTGGGGGCGATGCAACCAAGTGGAGCAGCGATAGTGTTCAAGGAACAAGATGGTGCTGCACTAATCGCCTAGATTGGAGCACTATTTTGGCCTTGTTATTATCAGTAGAGGCAGGTAAAAACTCGCGAACAGCGACGGGCATAGTTGCAGCCAACGGGGCGATCTCCAATAGCTGAGTTCATCTTCATGTAATGGGGGCATCATCATCCTCATTCAAATGGAGCACATCTTCACCAATTGCACCGGTTCAACTTTCTTTTTTCTCTTTTCCTTTCTCCACGCGTGCGACAGTGGAAGGACGAAGCCTTGGCCACGTCAACTTCGTCGCTATTAACTGCGGCCAATCAGTCATAAAACTATTATGCGGATTTCATTTTAGTTCTAGATTTTGTAGGTTTTAGTCATAAATTTTTATGTGAAATTCTAATAAAGTCTTAGTATCGGGTGTAAACCTTGCTTGGGTGTCAACCTTGACAGTTCGGATATCAATCTCTCTCTCCATATTAGCACACCAAGGAGTTTATCTATGAAGATAAACTAATCATTTAGTGGCCTATTTTTTTTTTTTTTTGGTCTGTCGTATAGTGGCATATTAACTTTTTAAATTTTAAGGTGGAAAGCAGCCGGACCTAAAACTTAGGAGGTGACATGCCCTTTTTTGAAGTTTGGAAAGCTCATGGTACTTGCCCTAACTTCAAATTGTACGAATCGCAGAGACACCACACCATAATTTTTTTAGTGCGTGTTTATCTATACTTAAATAAAAGGAGTTTCCCTTGAACAAAAGTTCAAATTGGATGCTCTCTTAGCTGCTTTTCAAGATGTCAAATCGTACTCAACTTTCATTGATTTGGCAGAACTCTTCATCTACCAATGGAAAGTTAGAGTTTGCTTCGTTGCTTGAAATGCTTCTAAGTGTTTCTAAATTAAACAAAAAGAAAATTACAAGAACCATAAATTTGGAATAAATAAAATTTAAAATAACAAGGCACTTCGAACATATTTAAAGAGTCATATGTTAAAGTGAACTCTATCATGATTACAATCTATGCACCATAATGGCAAATTACTTTTGGTCCGAGTCACTGCACAAGCCAATGGTCTAAAATTAACCGGTTCATTGAACTTACGGAATGTTTTTATGAGTCTTCGTATGCTTAGGTCGCGTCCGGTCTACTGAATTATTTAAAAAAAATAACGCATGTTTTCAGATTATAGTGATTAGTGAGTAGTCATGTGATCTTGGGGATGTAATGACTCCATATTTATTAATTTAGGCGGCCATTCGAGAGGGTGGAGCCCTTAATCGTACTTGTGTCCTGATCCATCGTTCAAGTTGGCTATTGTTGGTGTCAACGCATCAGGTGACGGATGACAATTATAGCACGTAAAATCAAACCGACCCTCGAGCCAGAAACCCAGACAGACAGACAGAGATTTTATGTGGTGATGAGGAAAACACGAGGCCCTGTCTCTCTGCGTCGCCATCGGTTCTATCCTGACTTTATTCTTTCTTCCTGTCATTGGGCAGCGCGCGGCTCTAATTTCTTCTAACATTATCATGGTAATGGAATAAATTCGAACAAGAAAATAAGGATGACAATTTCGAATATCAATTTCTAATGTCAGCTACGTTCTGCGTAAAAGTTAGAGATTTGTTAGACACTTGCTCGGAGATATCGAATTTCGTTAACGACATCAGATTTACTCTATGCTTTTTCTTATGTTGATGAAAAAAAAAAAAAAGGGCATTTTAATTGTTTCGATCGTTCAAAAAGTGAACCTTTGTATAATAACAATAGATTCTTAATCAAGGTTGAAGTGAATAGGAGGTATACGCTATATGACTGGTCACTTACTCTCAAGTATCAAAACAAAATAATTAGGTAAAATTACCCCAATAATACAAAAAATTCTCTAACATGCAATCACATCCTAGATATTATGAATCAGGTGCAATCGTTCATGCAATTTGCCGACGCGACATTATTTTCTTTTTATTGTATATTTTGAACATGTAGGTGGCTAGTAAAAATAACCGCGTTGGATTTTCAACATGTCACACTAGCAAAATTTCCTGAGTGGACACCCAGACAACTTGAATGCACGAATTAAAGCGATTATGACTTGATTGCAATCTTTCAAATGTTGGGGACTTATTTATATATTATTCCAACCTATCGAAAGCCTTAGTACAACTTCCCCCACAAAAAAAAAAATAAAATAAAAGGAAAATCATTTGTCGTGTCATGAGGAAATAAACAAAGCTCCTAAGTAAAAGATTGGAGCAAGCTTATAGAAGTTTGACAGCAATTTTGGTTAAGGAACTTTATTACGATTCACCAAAGAAAACGTGCATGAGTCTCTCCTTAAGAATATTCCTTTTGATTCGAATATCAAATGTGTCTGTCACTTTAATTGGCTAAAAGACATGTTCCCCCCCACACACCTCTTTTGGATCCTTTAAGTAACGAAATTCCAAGTAGCAATTCTCCATCTATCGTGACATGTTCGGATAAGGATCGAGCAATCGTTCTTAGGGCAACCCTATCGATAGGGTTAATTTAGACATTTTCATTCTCGATGGATGTAATGGATCGAGACACGCGTTGAAGGGATGAACGAATCAGGAGGATTGTCCATGTCCGCCGCGACTTCGCAATCGGAGAAAGATGTTAAGGAATTTATATTATGGTCAATATAGTGAGAAACATTAAATTGATAAACATATGATAAATTTATTTTAATTTATTTTTTTGACAATAAAAAATCTTAAATTGGTACATTTATGATAAATTTATCCCAAATTATTTTTTGACCACCAAAAATTCAAAACTTGTACACCTATAACAAATTTACCCTGAATTAATATTGCACACGTGACAAGTTCACCATTCGTTAAATTGGATTAACATCACGAAAAATTTCAAATCGATACACTTATGATAAACAGAGGGTAAAAATCGTGAACTGGTATATCCGTAAACTGTCACGTGCCATCCAACTCAGTAATTTGAGTCTAAATTTAACGAAAACTAATGGAGGGTAAAATTATTGCAAGTGTATCATTTTGGGTAAATTCATCGCAAGTGTATTAGTTTAGGATTTTTTTATGATCAAAAAATAGTTTGAGGTAAAATTGTTTCATGTGTATCGGTTTCAAATTTTTCATAGTATTAACTCTTATATTATTGGCTCAATTGATCTTTCCCTACATCAATTACGGAAGTTCGCTGCAGATTATAAATTTAGAGTGGCTATACATGTCACCACCATAAGGGTGAGCCTATTTCAAGGTAGAACATGAAACCTCAAACCGGACCAATGAGAAACCTATATGGTTTTAGGTTCCAATGTATGCAGGGTAAGTTTCAAGTTTTAAAAATTAAGAAATCTATTTTGATTGGTAGGTTCTAGGTAGGTGGAACCTGAAACCTATAACATATTTTTGTGCTTTTCTTGATGCTATGTCTTCGCGCAATCCTATAATATTCCATGGCGTCCGATGATGAGTATGTAATTTGAACCACTAGTATGAGTTTCTATTTTCGATTGATAAATTTACTTTATTAATGTTTTATATTTATTCGTGTATCTAAATATGAATTGTTGTCCATAAATTGTAGCAGTAAATGGTAGTCATTAAAAGTAATGATTCATTACAATCGTCCAATGAAGAATACAGATAAACCTAGGTAAAATCTTAAAACTTGTGACATGATAGGTTTCAAGTTTCATGTGGTGGTTATTAAATGTGATAATTCACTGCAATCGTCTAATTCAGAATACAGGTAGAACCTAGAAAAACCTTGAAACCCGTGACAAGATAGGTTCCAAGTTTCAAGGTATGCATGATAGGTTCTAAGTTTCAAAAAATGAGAACCTAGAGCATTCCGGAGTCACTTGAAAAAGTTTTAAAAAAAAGAAAATTACTTAGCTCCAAAAGTAAAAAAAACCATACTTTTCATGATTTGTTGACTTGTGGGTGCATGGCACTCTAAAAATCAGTTTCTGATCAGAAATTGATATTTTTTTTGTCTTCTAAAGAAAAATATATTTTTTTTGCTCCTTCAAACGGCTTTAAAACTTCTTCTCAAGCAAAAAAATATTTAAGAAATAGAAAAATAAAGTTACGTAATCAAATAAATTTATATTCTAGAAATTGCATTACCAATCAAATCTTCTGGTTGTCATGCGTGCACTTAGATTTCGGTGGGCAAAATGTTTTATTTCTTTCAAGAGAGTCCTCCCATCACTACACTCATTAATTATCACGAGCGAATGAAAAAAATCGCTCAAATACTGTAGATATATAGATGTATATGACAAATGCTCCGACCATTGATTTTAGCATATTTTATAAACCATACGAAAACAGTCAAGGCATTGCAATGATGTTTTCTTGATTAGCCACTTACGTATTGTCCCGAAACAATCATTCGAAATTTGGATGTGTGTATATATATGTGTGTGTGTCTGTTTTTTGAAATTTTCAACGGAAAGAAACCTCTCGCTATTCTGGCTTTACGAATCACTAAATAATAAGATCGAGTAACGAATCAAATTAGCATCGGGACTCGCATACTTTCATATTGACTTATTAAATAAGTCAATATGAAAGTATGCGAGTCCCGATGCTAATTTGATTCGTTACTCGATCTTATTATTTAGTGATTCGTAAAGCCAGAATAGCGAGAGGTTTCTTTCCGTTGAAAATTTCAAAAAACAGACACACACACATATATATACACACATCCAAATTTCGAATGATTGTTTCGGGACAATACGTAAGTGGCTAATCAAGAAAACATCATTGCAATGCCTTGACTGTTTTCGTATGGTTTATAAAATATGCTAAAATCAATGGTCGGGAGCATTTGTCATATACATCTATATATCTACAGTATTTGAGCGATTTTTTTCATTCGCTCGTGATAATTAATGAGTGTAGTGATGGGAGGACTCTCTTGAAAGAAATAAAACATTTTGCCCACCGAAATCTAAGTGCACGCATGACAACCAGAAGATTTGATTGGTAATGCAATTTCTAGAATATAAATTTATTTGATTACGTAACTTTATTTTTCTATTTCTTAAATATTTTTTTGCTTGAGAAGAAGTTTTAAAGCCGTTTGAAGGAGCAAAAAAAATATATTTTTCTTTAGAAGACAAAAAAAATATCAATTTCTGATCAGAAACTGATTTTTAGAGTGCCATGCACCCACAAGTCAACAAATCATGAAAAGTATGGTTTTTTTTACTTTTGGAGCTAAGTAATTTTCTTTTTTTTAAAACTTTTTCAAGTGACTCCGGAATGCTCTAGGTCTCATTTTTTGAAACTTAGAACCTATCATGCATACCTTGAAACTTGGAACCTATCTTGTCACGGGTTTCAAGGTTTTTCTAGGTTCTACCTGTATTCTGAATTAGACGATTGCAGTGAATTATCACATTTAATAACCACCACATGAAACTTGAAACCTATCATGTCACAAGTTTTAAGATTTTACCTAGGTTTATCTGTATTCTTCATTGGACGATTGTAATGAATCATTACTTTTAATGACTACCATTTACTGCTACAATTTATGGACAACAATTCATATTTAGATACACGAATAAATATAAAACATTAATAAAGTAAATTTATCAATCGAAAATAGAAACTCATACTAGTGGTTCAAATTACATACTCATCATCGGACGCCATGGAATATTATAGGATTGCGCGAAGACATAGCATCAAGAAAAGCACAAAAATATGTTATAGGTTTCAGGTTCCACCTACCTAGAACCTACCAATCAAAATAGATTTCTTAATTTTTAAAACTTGAAACTTACCCTGCATACATTGGAACCTAAAACCATATAGGTTTCTCATTGGTCCGGTTTGAGGTTTCATGTTCTACCTTGAAATAGGCTCACCCTTATGGTGGTGACATGTATAGCCACTCTAAATTTATAATCTGCAGCGAACTTCCGTAATTGATGTAGGGAAAGATCAATTGAGCCAATAATATAAGAGTTAATACTATGAAAAATTTCAAACCGATACACATGAAACAATTTTACCTCAAACTATTTTTTGATCATAAAAAAATCCTAAACTAATACACTTGCGATGAATTTACCCAAAATGATACACTTGCATTAATTTTACCCTCCATTAGTTTTCGTTAAATTTAGACTCAAATTACTGAGTTGGATAGCACGTGACAGTTTACGGATATACCAGTTCACGATTTTTACCCTCTGTTTATCATAAGTGTATCGATTTGAAATTTTTCGTGATGTTAATCCAATTTAACGAATGGTGAACTTGTCACGTGTGCAATATTAATTCAGGGTAAATTTGTTATAGGTGTACAAGTTTTGAATTTTTGGTGGTCAAAAAATAATTTGGGATAAATTTATCATAAATGTACCAATTTAAGATTTTTTATTGTCAAAAAAATAAATTAAAATAAATTTATCATATGTTTATCAATTTAATGTTTCTCACGATATTGACCATAATATAAATTCCTTAACATCTTTCTCCGATTGCGAAGTCACGGCGGACATGGACAATCCTCCTGATTCGTTCATCCCTTCAACGCGTGTCTCGATCCATTACATACATCGAGAATGAAAATGTCTAAATTAACCCTATCGATAGGGTTGCCCTAAGAACGATTGCTCGATCCTTATCCGAACATGTCACGATAGATGGAGAATTGCTACTTGGAATTTCGTTACTTAAAGGATCCAAAAGAGGTGTGTGGGGGGGAACATGTCTTTTAGCCAATTAAAGTGACAGACACATTTGATATTCGAATCAAAAAGGAATATTCTTAAGGAGAGACTCATGCACGTTTTCTTTGGTGAATCGTAATAAAGTTCCTTAACCAAAATTGCTGTCAAACTTCTATAAGCTTGCTCCAATCTTTTACTTAGGAGCTTTGTTTATTTCCTCATGACACGACAAATGATTTTCCTTTTATTTTATTTTTTTTTTTGTGGGGGGAAGTTGTACTAAGGCTTTCGATAGGTTGGAATAATATATAAATAAGTCCCCAACATTTGAAAGATTGCAATCAAGTCATAATCGCTTTAATTCGTGCATTCAAGTTGTCTGGGTGTCCACTCAGGAAATTTTTCTAGTGTGACATGTTGAAAATCCAACGCGGTTATTTTTACTAGCCACCTACATGTTCAAAATATACAATAAAAAGAAAATAATGTCGCGTCGGCAAATTGCATGAACGATTGCACCTGATTCATAATATCTAGGATGTGATTGCATGTTAGAGAATTTTTTGTATTATTGGGGTAATTTTACCTAATTATTTAGTTTTGATACTTGAGAGTAAGTGACCAGTCATATAGCGTATACCTCCTATTCACTTCAACCTTGATTAAGAATCTATTGTTATTATATAAAGGTTCACTTTTTGAACGATCGAAACAATTAAAATGCCCTTTTTTTTTATTTCATCAACAAAAGAAAAAGCATAGAGTAAATCTGATGTCGTTAACGAAATTCGATATCTCGAGCAAGTGTCTAACAAATCTCTTACTTTTACGCAGAACGTAGCTGACATTAGAAATTGATATTCGAAATTGTCATCCTTATTTTCTTGTTCGAATTTATTCCATTACCATGATAATGTTAGAAGAAATTAGAGCCGCGCGCTGCCCAATGACAGGAAGAAAGAACAAAGTCAGGACAGAACCGATGGCGACGCAGAGAGACAGGGCCTCGTGTTTTCCTCATCACCACATAAAATCTCTCTCTGTCTGTCTGGGTTTCTGGCTCGAGGGTCGGTTTGATTTTACGTGCTATAATTGTCATACGTCACCTGATGCGTTGACACCAACAATAGCCAACTTGAACGAGGGATCAGGACACAAGTACGATTAAGGGCTCCACCCTCTCGATTGGCCGCCTAAATTAATAAATATGGAGTCATTACATCCCCAAGATCACATGACTACCCACTAATCACTATAATCTGAAAACATGCGTTATTTTTTTAAATAATTCAGTAGACCGGACGCGACCTAAGCATACGAAGACTCATAAAAACATTCCGTAAGTTCAATGAACCGGTTAATTTTAGACCGTTGGCTTGTGCAGTGACTCGGACCAAAAGTAATTTGCCATTATGGTGCATAGATTGTAATCATGATAGAGTTCACTTTAACATATGACTCTTTAAATATGTTCGAAGTGCCTTGTTATTTTAAATTTTATTTATTCCAAATTTATGGTTCTTGTAATTTTCTTTTTGTTTAATTTAGAAACACTTAGAAGCATTTCAAGCAACGAAGCAAACTCTAACTTTCCATTGGTAGATGAAGAGTTCTGCCAAATCAATGAAAGTTGAGTACGATTTGACATCTTGAAAAGCAGCTAAGAGCGCATCCAATTTGAACTTTTGTTCAAGGGAAACTCCTTTTATTTAAGTATAGATAAACACGCACTAAAAAAAATTATGGTGTGGTGTCTCTGCGATTCGTACAATTTGAAGTTAGGGCAAGTACCATGAGCTTTCCAAACTTCAAAAAAGGGCATGTCACCTCCTAAGTTTTAGGTCCGGCTGCTTTCCACCTTAAAATTTAAAAAGTTAATATGCCACTATACGACAGACCAAAAAAAAAAAAAAAATAGGCCACTAAATGATTAGTTTATCTTCATAGATAAACTCCTTGGTGTGCTAATATGGAGAGAGAGATTGATATCCGAACTGTCAAGGTTGACACCCAAGCAAGGTTTACACCCGATACTAAGACTTTATTAGAATTTCACATAAAAATTTATGACTAAAACCTACAAAATCTAGAACTAAAATGAAATCCGCATAATAGTTTTATGACTGATTGGCCGCAGTTAATAGCGACGAAGTTGACGTGGCCAAGGCTTCGTCCTTCCACTGTCGCACGCGTGGAGAAAGGAAAAGAGAAAAAAGAAAGTTGAACCGGTGCAATTGGTGAAGATGTGCTCCATTTGAATGAGGATGATGATGCCCCCATTACATGAAGATGAACTCAGCTATTGGAGATCGCCCCGTTGGCTGCAACTATGCCCGTCGCTGTTCGCGAGTTTTTACCTGCCTCTACTGATAATAACAAGGCCAAAATAGTGCTCCAATCTAGGCGATTAGTGCAGCACCATCTTGTTCCTTGAACACTATCGCTGCTCCACTTGGTTGCATCGCCCCCACGTTTCCCCATTCTCTCTAACGCTCATAAAAAAAAAAAATGCCTTAGTGGCCACGACCTAATTTAGGAGATAAGACCAAGTTTATGGGAAAGAGATTTCGAAAAGGAGCCTATTTACCATATGTCCGCGTCCAACGCCACAAATGTTCAACCATCATTTTGTTGAGATGTGATTTATATTTTTCATCAATACGAAGGCACGAAATTCCGCTTCTCGATCAGCAGGCGGAGTTTGAGCGAGAGGGGAGGTAGCGGGAGTCACAAGGCGCACTAGTCCCAGAATACCATTCTCGTATTTACTTTCTATTTTATTGTGTTTGCACACCTAGTCCTAACGCATTCTTAGCCAGTCAACTTTGCAAACAAAATCAATAATGTGATCCATTCTTCTCCTCGCTTCGCATTGGAGAGCAAAGCTAGTCATTTTCCAGATAAATACATACCATGCTCTCACTGAAGGGCATTAAGCGTGGAATGAAAATCAATTCTGATACGAAATTAGGGGGATCAATTGGATTGATCCAACATCGAGAGAGAGATTATCTTAGCAGAGGGGCAGCATTGTACGCTTGTGTCTT
>JAGVVM010019354.1:0-18394 GCA_019149425.1 Psidium friedrichsthalianum
TTTACAATTAAATCATGGGCTTATGAATGGTTAATGGGCCTTGAAACCCAAATGGGCCCATTAATTAAATAGGCCCAACTTAGCTTAATGGCCTAACCCACCTTATTGGACCTGACTGACCTTAATGGGCCGACCTACTTTACCTTGATGGCTTAGCCTATTTGTTGGGCCAGTTTTTAAGAGTGAGAACAATAGGGCTCTTATACATGTGAGGTACCGAATTGAGCCAGTAGACCGTGAAAGTTGTACAAGGTACTAGGTCCACTTTTGGCATAACCCGATGAATATGGGTTGTTTGACTGGTTGTCAAAACGTTATGCTGCTTTGCCTCGTTGCTTGTGAGACCTATGATATTGCCTGCTCTGTGATCGATGCATTGTGAATTTGTCTGCACATTCTGTACTGTGAGCATGGCATGAGTCACATGAGTGTGACATGTTGGATTAGCCCCTGAGGCGTCTTTACGCGGGGAATTGGAGAGATAATGGGTGACCAACGTAAGGCGTAACGAACGCAGTTGAGATATGGCCAAGTGGCACTGTTGAATGGGCCCTGATGGGAATTGGAGCGATAAGTAGACAGGATCCCTGGGATCATTTGAGGCAGGCTGAATCATGCATTCGTTTTGCATTTGTGTGTACTGCCATGATTCGTTGTTGCCGTTCATATTTGACATGCATGATGTATTACATGCGCAGTCTGGGTACTCCTGTTTCTGGGTGTGGTACTTTCTTTGAGTTGGAGAGAGTGTACCGAATTAGATGACCCGAAACCTTAGTCCATTGGATAGGACGTCCCATTTGCATACCCTATCCTACGCTAGGTTTAGTGGTGAGCTTGCTGAGTCTCCGACTCACTGCTGTGGTTGCCTCGTTTTCAGATCCAGGACGCCAGTGATGGCCGAGCCCCTGTACTTTTGGACTGCCCGTGCAAATCGAGACTGAGATCACACAGCATGTGGACGAGGACGCTGTCTCTGGGAGCGACGACTGACTACCATTTGGGTAGATCAGGGAGACCCTCATTTTGTACCCCATAGGTTCGAAGCCTGGATTGAGAGAGGGTTTGTTCGGATTTGAGGGACCCCATCGCGACGCCCCCGTGCCTATGGAGGAGGACCCTGGTCTTCTCCATTCTGCTACTTATGGAGGGGAGGTGGTAGATCCAGACCCATGGTAGAGCTGCCATCCCCAGGCCGCATGGAGGTCGATGGCCACGACGAGGGCGAGGATATGGAGTCAGATCCAGAGGAGGAAGACGACCCATGGGCAGACTACGACCCTGAGGAGGAGCCTCTGGAGTGATGTCATCCGACGTCGAGTCGTCAGAGCGTAGAGTCTTTTGACCATAGTGTGTATTTTCTTTTGGGGCTGTACTAACGCTCGTTTATTTATATGATATGATGCTTGATATTGTGTATTCCTCCTTTGTGTACTACCCCATTATCGTGTGTATGTATGTATGTATAGAAGGTACGCTTCGCAGGTTTTCAGTTTTGGCGTTAGTCCATAGTGTCGTCCGGCCGCGATGTGCATCCTGGCCGTCGCTATTCGTAGGCCAAGCGTACGCTGGAATCCATCGAGGACGGAATGACAGGGAAGTCGCGGGCCCGTAGGGTTCGGGGCGTGACATAGGTGATGTCTGAGCAGCGGTCAGTCTTTTCTGTAATCCTTGCTCAGGGAGTCTTTTCACAAAATCTTTAGCCTCTGCCGATACCATAGGCCAAGGTGAATCATGAAAGTTGGGATCTGCTCGAAGAACAGAGCGAAAAATTCCAAATTCATTCGAGTCCAAAGTGGTCTGCTTCCACATAGCAATATGTCTGTTATGACCCCAATACTCCACATGTCAGGTTCAAGGCTATATTGATCTATGGAGAACTTCTGGTGCAACATATCACTGAGATGTTGACCTGCCCAATAAAATCAGAGAGGCCAAAATCAATAATCTTTATTGGCACGTCCTTGTCTCTTGTGGAGAATAGAAAATTTTCTGGTTTTGGATCACGATGCACAACACCTTGAGCATGAAAAGAAGCAACTACACTCAGAATTTGAATCACTATATCCTTAGCTTCCTCCTGTAATTCCTCAAGGTTCCCTGAATTGCATACTTCCGTAATGAAGTTCAGAGTATTGTTTTTCCTCATTCTCCACACGCTGATTCCAAGCCACCTCTATTCTTCTTCATGATCAACTGCTCTGTAGATATTTTTCACCGCACCATGTCCAAGGAGATCGTTGCACCTCCCAAATCTCCCCGTTGGATCAACCTCCATGAAAGGCTCTACATCTCGATCAGATGAGCCAACGTTTGCTACCAGCATATTCAATGATTATACGACCACAAGTGGCCTTTCAAATGCTATTTTGTTTTATAAATTTTCAAATATATTTTTTTTAATTCTAAAAAAATATTAAAAAATGCAAAAGATATGAACATTATTTTTTGTTTCAAGATTAGTTCCCTAGGCTTAGTTCCAAAGTTGATTTGTAATTTTCTCAATTTTTTCTTGATTTTCTATGAATTTTCAAAATAAAAATCTCTCGGTACTGAAAATATGAAAAATCATTTTTTGTTCAAAAGGGAATCCTTAGACTTGGCCAAGGCTTCCAAAGTTAATTTTGTAATTTTATGAATTTTCGCAAAGGATTAAATATTAATTTTTTAAAGAGAAAAGATGATTTCCAAATCAAGTTGAATGACTGACATGGTAGCATCTGATTATATCACCAATGATATACCCAACCTTAATGAGCAATCATTGATTCCATCTACAAGTTCTGTACAATCATTGTTCATATGGACCAAAGCCGATATTGGCCACAATTTGCTTTGATGGATCATGCCTAAATGAGGACAATTGACTAGGATTGTCAATAATAAAGTATTGATTATTTCCCTTACCAATAATATTATTGATATCATAGCGATTCTCCAGATTGATTGTCGCTAATTCCATGGCAATTCACTAGATTGATTACTGATTCCATGACATATTCAAGATATGATTGATTGATGATTCCATAGCACATTCAAAATGTGACTGATAGCTGATTTAATGACATATTCAAGATATATCTTGCCTGAATTAGTTGTTGATTTGATATCAATTCAAAAACATATTAATGGGAGGCTAATTAGAGTTATTCTCCTTTGACATTCGTAAATCATTGAAGATTATATTGGTCGGATAAGGCTGGTGGACAAATGTTTTTCCTTTATTTCGTTTCATATTTCATTTGCCTTAGTCTTTCTATAAATAGACGAGCGTTCTCCATTATAACATAGAGATTTGATGAATAAATGAATGAGAATTCCTCTTTTGAATTGAATTTGCTTTATATCGATTTCTTTAGCCTTGAAAATTAGATTCTACCTTGATAGTGAACCAAAAGCCTTTTAGCATAGGTTAGTGGTTATACTTTAAACCTTGGTTGTGAACTTTAGTCCTAAATCCCGATCTTGACTCTTGGTTGGTGGCGTGCCTTTAGGCCTTGATCTGATTGTAACATATCTTTATTTGTGTTCATCTTTCGATATTTATCATATAAACTCTTATCGATCCATTATTCCTTCCATAAAAACTCAAAATGCATTTGCCCACATCACGCATGGATCAAATTAGTATCAAAGCTCTAGGTTGAATTGTCTTAAGTGATTCCTTTTTGCTACAATGGGTGATCCAACTATTTGAAGAGGCTTAACTTTGGAGCAAGCCCACGGCAAAAGGAGAAATTGTGCAATAACTCAACTCCAGCGACAACGGAGCGAGTCCTCAACCTACTAGAGAACCAAGAGGGACAAGATTTGCTGATGCGGGGACCTCCCATTAATCATCTGCACTATGACGATCCTCGTTCAAATTCCAGTGATGAATCCAGTAACACAAGAGATGATTCTGGTGATTCAAACTATCGAGCTAAATGGATAAGAGGAAGAAACAACAACAATGACCGCGACATCAAGGTAGAAGTACCAAAATTTGAAGGTGGCATTAATCCTCATGATTTTATTGATTGGTTGCATGCTCTAGAATGAGTATTTGAGTTCAAATCATAGTTGGATGAAAATAGATGAAAGGTTATTATTCTTAAATTTGAAAAGTACCATTCATTTTGATGGGAAAATCTGAAAAATCAAAGAACTTGAGAAGGATATAGGGCTTTTACAGGGTTGTTGGAACAAAGACACATTTGGTTGTGAATTCCAATGTGGCAGATAAAGGCAAAAGTATAGTTAAATCTTGGAAAGAAACTCAATAAGCTTATGAAAAAGAGGTTCTTGTCTGTCAATCATAAGTAAGAATTGTTTCTAATGCTAAACTCTCTTAAACTCTCTTAGACAACATTTGATGAGTGTTAAAGAGTATATTAGGAAGTTTAAACAACTCCTTATGAGATGTGATATTCTAAAAGTGCAAAAGCATACCATTGCTCATTTCATCGAAGGATTGAAGCAGGATGCCAAAGATTTGGTCGAGCTTCAACCATATTGGACCTTCAAAGATATTTGTAAGCTGGCCATGAAAGTGGAGAAATAGCTTAAGCGTGGCAAGGGGCTAGCCAACTACAACCTCGACAAAGGGGACATCCTTCTTTAAGGGTGCTTCTTCTAACAAGGTCGAGAGTACGTTGATGAAGGATAAAAGCAAGGAGAAGGCCACATAATCTTTCAAAGAACTTCCCAAAAAACCTGACGATGAAGGAAGAAAATACTTTAAATGCCATGGCTATGGGCATTTTCAGGCAAATTATTCTAATAAGAGGGTTATGACCCTTCAAAAAATTGAAATAATTGATTTGGATCACAAGAAAAAAAGGAGTTTGGATCAAAGAAGAATGATGAGGCTGTGGAGCAAGCTGATGACAGCGAATTGCTGACCATCCGAAGGGCTTTACATATCATGGTTGTAGCAAATGTAGAGGAGTAAAGGGAGAAGATCTTCCAAACACATTGCACAATTAATGGCAAGGTGTGTACGTTGATCATTGATGTAGGAAGCTACACCAATGTGGCATCAACAACCATAATTGAGAAGTTGAAACTACCAACTTCTAAGCAATCTCAACCTTAAAAACTTCTATATCTTAACTAAGGAAGTGATCTCCAAATAACCAAACAAGCTCTTGCATTATTCTCAATTGACAAAAATTATCAAGATCGGATATTATTTCTATGGATGCATACCATTTATTATTGGGAAGGCTTGGGTAATTCGATATAAAAGCTATGCATGATGGCTATAAAAATAGTTACTCATTTCACAAGGAATAGAAATACATCACTCTTGCACCTTTAAACTTTGGGATAAGTACACTGCAAGTGCCATAAATTTTGTACAACGCTCACTTAAATGCCATAACTTTTTTTTTGTTCACTTGAGTGCCATAACTTTTAAAAATCGACTACTTGAGTGCCATCATTTACGTGGATGCCGAAAAAACTGAAGTGGCACTCAAGCGAACAATCCTCCTCCAATGTGGTACTCAAGTAAACAAAAAAAATTTATGGTACTCAAATGAGTGCCGCATAAAAGTTATGGCACTTGTGGTATACTTTTCCTTTTAAGCCTCTCTTTGATCCACAAAAACAAACCTGAGGTGGTAAACACTAGCAAGGAAAACTTTTTCTTGAGTGAAACACGAGTTGAGAAAGCCATTCACAAACAAAAGGCCATTTTTCCATTATTTATGGTTGAAAGCAAAAAGAGTGAGATAGAGAGATCCTTACACCATGAATTGCATTCCTTGATGCATGAATTTAAAGATATGTTTTCGAAGGATTTACCACCTGGATTACCTCCCTTGAGGGGTATTGAACATCAAGTCGACTTACTTTCTGGGTGTTCTGCTCCACAACAAGGTTGCCTATCGATACAATCCAAAAGAATCTAAGGAGTTACAAAGGCAAGTAAACGTGCTAGAGGATATGTAAGGAAAAGCATGAGCCCTTGTTCCGTTCCAACCCTACTTGTGCCAAAGAAGGATAGCTCTTTTAGAATGTGTGTGGATAGCCGAGCTATCAATGATATAACCATTAAGTATAGGTACCACATACCTAGACTTGATGATATACTTGATGAATTATATGGCTCTATGGTGTTCTCCGAAATCTATTTACGAAGTAGTTACCACCAAATCAGAATGAAAGCATGAGATGAATGAAAGACAACCTTCAAAACTAAAGGAGGCCTCTATAAGTGGCTAGTTATGTCATTCGGACTTTCTAATACTCCAAGCACTTTCATGAAGCTTATGAATGAGGTACTTTATCCCTTTATTGGACATTTTGTGGTTGTCTATTTTGATGATATTCTTGTACATAGCAAGGGAAAAGATGAGCATTTATCTCACTTGAAACAAGTCTTTGGAGTCTCAAGAAAACATAATCTTATATCAAGATGGAAAAGTGTGAGTTCTTCTCTTCAAGTGTCGTATTCCTTAGTTATGTTATTTCGAAGGATGAGATTTCTGTAGATTGATCCAAGGTGAAGGCAATGAAGACATGGCCAGCTCCAAAGTCCATTTCAGACATGAGGAGCTTTCATGGTCTTGTCTCATTTTATAGGCGATTCGTGAAGACTTTAGCACCATTATAACTCCCATTACTGAATACATGAAGAAGGGATCATTTAAGTGGACCAAGGTTGCCCACAATGCCTTTGAAGTTGCCAAACAAAAACTTTGTGAGTCTCCTATTCTTTTCATTCTAGATTTTGATACAGTATTTGAAGTTGAATAGGATACTAGTGGAGATGGGATCGGTGTTGTTATTGTCCAAGTCCAAAAGCCTTTGGCTTATTTCAGTGAGAAGTTAACATAATCAAGAAGGAACTACTCTAATTATGATAAAGAATTCTATGCCATCATAAGGGTTCTTGATCATTGGAGTCACCATTTGAGGCTGAAGCAATTTGTTCTTCATTCTGATCATGAGGCCCTCAAATATATTAGTGGCCAACACAAACTCAACTCAAGGCATGCCAAATAGGTAGAGTTTCTTCAATCATTCTCTTTTGTTTCGAAATATAAACCTAGCCACACTAATATCATAGCAGATGCCTTATCAAGAAGATACTCCATGCTTATTGTCCTTAATTCACGGAATATTAGCTTTCATTTGATACAAGAACTCTATTCTGAAGATCTAAAGTTCTCATCCATTATTTTTTATTGCAAACATGGAAGTCATGGTGTTTATTCTGTTTAAAATGGATTTCTTTTTAAAGGTAACAAACTCTGCAAGCTAAAGAGTTTCTTTAGAGAGTTATTGATCGCGAGGTGCATGGTGGTGGATTGGCTGGTCATTTTAACATCAACAAAACTCTTGAGGTACTTCAAGAGCACTTTTATTGGTAAAAAATAATCGGAGACGTGCATACTGTTATCTCAAGGTGTGCGACTTGTCAAAGAGCCAAAAGTTAATTCCATCAGAAATTATAAACTCCACTTCTTGTTCCCATGTAACTCTAGAAAGATGTGAGTATGAATTTTATTGTGGCTCTTCCTAGCACTCAATGGGGAAAAGATGCCATTACAATGGTTGTTGATCAGTTTTCCAAGATGGCTCATTTTGCGCCATGTCACAAAACGGATAATGCTTCCCATGTTGCATATTTATACTTTAAGGAGATCATTCATTTAAATGGAGTTCCCAAAACCATAATGTCTAATTTTGATTCCAATTTTCTAAGTTACTTTTGGAAGACTTTATGGAGGATGCTTGGTACTCGACTCTTATTTAGCACCGCTTGTCATCTCCAAACTGATGGCCACACAAAGGTAAACCAATCGCACTCTCACTATTCTCTTTAGAGGTATGGCGAGTAAGTCCTTGAAAGATTGGGATTTAAAGTTTGTATATGCTAAATTTGCTTATAATCGATTACCGATCTACATTGAAAAGGCCAATGAGTCTTACAAGGATAAAGCTAATCAGTATATAAAGAAGGCTAATTTCCAATTAGGTGATCTTGTGTGGATTCATCTAAGGAAGGAAAAATTTCCATCCAAGTAAAAGAACAACTTGTTGCCGAGAGCCGATGGTCCATTTAAAGTTCTAAAGAGAATTGGTGATAATGCATATAAAATAGAACTTTTTAGAGAGCTTGGAGTTTCGATGACTTTCAATGTAAGAGATATATCTCCTTACTTGGAGGATGAAGATCTACCAGATTTGAGGTGAAATCTCAAATAACCCGGGGAGAATGATACAGTAACATCCGATTATACCATCAATGATACATTCGACGTTAATGAGCAATCCTTGATTCCATCCACAAGTTCTACACAATCATTATTGATCAACCAAGGCTAATTTGGTCACAACTTGCTTGATAGATCATGCCGAAATGAAGACAATCGACTAAGATTTTCGATAATAAAGTATTTATTATTTTCCTTACTAATAATATTGGTGATTTCATGACAATTCACCATATTGATTATTGCTAATTCCATGGCGATTCACCATATTGATTGCTGATTCTATGGCATATTCAAAATGTGATTGATTGCTAATTTCACTGTACATTCAAAATATGATTCATCGTTGATTTAATGTCGTATTCAAGACATATCTTGCTTGAATTAGTTGCTAATTTGATGCCAAATCAAAGACATATCAATGGGAGGTTGATTAGAGTTATTTTCCTTTAATATCAATAAATCATTATAGATTGTATTGGTTGGACAAGGCTAGTAGACGAATTTTTATCCCTTCTTTCCTTTCATATTTCATTTGTCTTAGTTGTTAGGAGTATGCCCTAAAATAACCATGTGATTGTCACATGTATGGCATAAATATTATACTATCGATATTGTATTAATGGCAAGACGCTCGTTTATTCATCGTGTCCCTTTATTTTAAATGAATAAAGTCCATTAGATCAGTTGGAACTAATACCCATTCTTGAGGTGTCAAGAATATGTGTGACGGGTCATCAATTAGTATCTAATCTTCAAATTGGTTCCTAGTCGAAAGATCGTGGATTGGGCATCCACGAGCCGGTTGAGACCAGTGTGTTCACAGCCTCGCTATTAGGATTTGGATACCCAATAGAGATGACGAGTCACAAGTCATCGGACGTTAGATGTCTAAGCTGGAACACAGGTGTTCGTATCGAAACGAGTTCGATTGAATCCACTGAACATGATGAAAGAGTGATTCACTAACATGGAGGCTTCGTGCTTGGTCAATGTCTCAATCGCTCTTGGCTTTGGTGTGTTAATAGTCCTCAGACCTGAGCCACAATACTGGCTTGTATATTGGATGGCTGTGGTTCACAGGTACAATATTGGCTGATCATTGATCAGCCTCTATGCATGATGGTCACAATCCTTTATATACGCAGTCACAGGTGTGGGCAACAGTTGAGATTTGTCTCTTCATTAGATGAGGTTGATGTCCATGTCGCGACCTTCCCGAAATTTCCGGATCCCGAGGGAGTTAATGGATTGCTAGGCCCATCTGGTATCTGGGCTTAGCTCGGGCTCTCCCAGGCCCATACCAAATTGCGTCAGGAAAATTTAAATCGAGGTCGACCTTAGTGCGGTCGGGTGACATGTGAATAGTGTGCATGCCATCGGAGTCGCCACCAGTCATTTACTGGAAGGTATGACTGGAAACCCTGCCGAACGATTGGGAGAGATCGTTCGATCCTACGAAAATCAGAGATCTAGATTCGGGGACTTAGTTACGTCGATATTGCTATCGACGCCCTTTCGGTGCCTAAGTTAAGTGATTCCTTAGTCTAAGAGGTTCGTGAAGGTATTTTTTGGGTAAAGTGAGTCCTAAAAGTCTAATGGGTTCATACAAATGGGGAAGCTAACCTACCAATCACAACCATAAGAAGTAATTACACAATCAACGAATGAAAGAGTCACATTGAGGCAAAACCAATCAAGTAGCATCCTAGAGGGATCTCAAAAACCTAGAGGAAATGCCAGTTAAATCCTAGAATGATTTGGAAAAAATTTGGGTCAAGATGGCCGAAGGGGCAAAATGGTAATTTCCTAAGGCCCAGGGGGTCAAAAATGGGTTAAACTAATTGGATGTGATTTTTCCTTAGTTTTTTAGAATTTTTGGGAATTTTTGGGCATTTTCTGAATTTTTTTGGGATTTTTTATAATTTTCTGAGGCTTTCTAAGAATTCTCCTATTTTTTGAAATATTTTCTATATTTTCTTGGAATTTTTGTTTTGTTTTTCTAAGATTTTTCCTTTTTTTTTTTTATCTTTTACTATATTTTCTACAAAAACTTTCCAAATTTTCTAAAATTTCTGCGATTTTTTATTTTTTTTAATTAAATTTTTATTTATTGTTTTTTTATTTCCGGAATCTCATAACATTTTCAGACTTTCTATGAGTTTTTTTTGTAATTTTTCTACATTTTTTTATCCTATTTTGTATTATTTTTTTATTCTCTTTTCTTATTATTTCTTTATTTTTTTATTTTTTTATTTTTTTTATTTTCCAGAATATCCTATTTTTTATTATTTTTCAGGAATCTTTTTGGTTTTTTTGAATATTTTTTATTCTTATTTTATTTTATTTTATTTTTTAATTTTTTAATTCTCCGGGCCGGATCGGGTCAACCAGGCCCAATGACCCGAATTGAATCCTAAAACCCTAGAACTAAAACGACGCCGTTATTAGTTTTTTATTTTTTTTATTTTTATATTTTTATTCGATTTTCTGGATTTGTTATTATTATTTTTATTATTATTATTTTGGTTTTACGGACCGGGTCGGATAGACCCGGCCCACTTCCTAGATTCGGTCCATAGCCCATTAACCTAAACCGATATTAAAACGACGTAGTTTAGGGATTTTTTTTTTTTGAATTTTCAAATTTTCCAGATTTTTATTCTATTATTTTAATTTTTCGCCTAGGTCTCAATCCTACGGTCTGGAATGCGTCACGTGGCACTATCCTGGCCGACCATCTCTCTTATTAAATTTACGGTTGAGATCCGTCCCAGGGACCAGATCTCGATCGTCCATCATTTTTGTATCTAAAATTAGTTATAAAATTCGAATTGATTTTTTTTATTCCTAAAATTTCGAGACCCCGACACGTGGCACACTCCTAGCCGTCCGATCTAGATTATTATTCGAAGAAGATTTAAACGGCTGACCCTACGTGGCGTCTGACATGTAATACCATGTCAGCGCCACATAGGATTTGACCGAGTCAGCGAAAGCTTACTAGACTTCGTCTTCAACCTCTAGCCATTCCTGGGTGGACGGTCACGGTTCGACGGCGATGATCCGACGGTGTAAACAGTTCCGATTGAGCCGATTCCACCGCCGATCGATTTGCATTCGACTCTAGATCGGCATATCCTAAACCTAACCAGATCTATTGGCTCAATCGAGACAATTGAAGCGCTTACAGAGGTTAGACCTAGTGATTCAATCGCTTAAACCAGGGCATAACTATGCGATTAAGTTGCAAATAAGCACCACAGAGGGTTCAGGAGGCTTACCTGGGTCCTGATCGAGTTCTAATTGCCAAATCCTCCCAACGGAGTTGAGGCACATTCATGAAGTTTGAGGAGCTCGGTTCCACAGATTCATGCAAAATCGAGGGAAAAATGGAGTGCAGGGAAGGTCAGGAGGGCCGAGGGATGAAAATACACATGAAAATTTGAGGAATTGAGCTCGAGTGGGTAATATGCCATGGATGCACAGAGATGAGTTCGAAAATGGCAATTACCTTTTCCGGCAACGGCGAACCCTAAATCGGCTTCAGTCGTCTCCTTTGAACTTAGACGAACTCTTGGCTATCTTTTTTTTTTTGCCTTCAAATCCTCTCAATCGCTCGGATTTCTTCCTCTAGTTCCCCCTTTTTTCTTTCCAAAATCCTCCTTTTTAAACCCCCTTCGCGTACCATCCCCTCCTACAATCTTTCCCTCGAAAAATCCTATCAACAGAACCAAGATTTTCCTCTCGATTCCTCCCTAGAATCTCTGTAAACCTCACCGTTCTTCAACAAACTCTCCCTTTCAAAATCGCGCGCGCCCAAGCTCCTGAGGAAGATGATGGAGATTGGGTCGGGTCGGGTCGGATCTAGCCCGACCCGACCGACCCAAATCACTTATTTTCTTCAAATTGACCCCAAATTTTTCACTTTTTTCCAAAATTGACACCAGAACTAGGCTCAGGGGCATTGAATTTACTTGAGAATGATATTTTTCATAGAAATTTTTAATTATTTGCGCAAAAACCCAATTTTTGGTTTGACCCGAGAACTCATTTTGCAAAATCCAAAGTCTTAGGTTCCTTTTTTGCAAAAATTGGTGTCACCAATGGATTCAGGAGGTCAAAATCTAGGGGGTGGCGTTGCCCTATTTTCAATTCAGTCCCTAGAAAATTTTTAATTGCATTTTTAGTGATTTTAGGGACTAATTTGAAAAATCAGAAATTGCATTTTGGTCCTTTTTAGCGAAATTGGACAATTCTGAGGGTTTTTGGACTGGATTTTAATTTGAAAAATAGAGGAGGATGACACGACTCTAAAAATGTAAAAATGGAAAATTAAAAAGCTAAAATGGAATTTCTAGAATTATTTGAATATTCTGAAAAATGAAATTAACAAAGAAACCCTAGATTCCAGACTTAATTTTTCAAAATTTATTCATCCAAAATGAAGAGAAAATTAAATTAAAAATATTGACTATTTTTTGGTAATTTTCTGACTTCAAATGCTATTTTTTATTAATTTTTTTATTATTTTCCTAATTTCTGAAAATATTAAAAATGCAAAAAAATAAGGAAAATTATTTTTTGCTCAAAATTGGTTCCCTAGGCTAGGCTGAGGTGCCCAAAGTTGATTTTGTAATTTTCTTACTTTTTATTGATTTTTTTTTATGAATTTTTGAAAATAAAAATGCAGAAAAATACGAAAAATAAGGAAATTTATTTTTTGCTCAAAATTGGTTCCCTGGGCTAGGCTGAGGTCCCCAAAGTTGATTTTTCAATTTTCTCATTTTTTATTAATTTTTTTATGAATTTTCGAAAATAAAATATAGAAAAATACGAAAAATGAGGAAAATTATTTTTTGCTCAAAATTGGTTCCCTAGGCCCAACCAAGGTCCCCAAAGTTGATTTTTTAATTTTATGAATTTTTATGAATTTTCTAAAAAATTTTGAAAATAAAATTGGTTAAAAATCAAGTGTCAACAGCTGCCCCTCTTTGAGAGGGGTCTCGTGAGAGATCAATCTCAATGACAAGATTACACTTGAGACCTAACCGACTCTACTGGGAAAAATGAAAAGTCATGACATCCAACTCTAGTTTCCTCCTTGAAAACTTAAGTCCAAATTTCATCTTGTTCACCTTGATGTGCGAGAGAGTGAGAAGAAAGAGTCAAGGGATTTACCTGGGACTTACCTGTTCACCTCGCGTCGCCATTGACTGCTCTGGTATGAAGACCTAAGGATTCGTTATGAGAAAGCCTTAGGGTGATTGCACTTGGACCCGTATGCTAGGTCAACCCATGGTAGATTTCTAGTGAAAGGATTCTACTGATTAAAACTTGATTGAGATTAGACCCGTATGGTAGGTCACCCCATGGCAGATTCCTAGTGAAAGGATTCTACTGATTAAAACTTGATTGAGATTCGACCCGTATGGTAGGTCATCCCATGGCAGATTCCTAGTGAAAGGATTCTACTGATTAAAATTTGATTCAGATTTGACTCGTATGGTAGGTCACCCCATGGGAATGCCTGTAAGATGGATTTTGTGCCTATAGAAAGGACTTGTGTGCCCGTAAAAAGGACTTTGATGCATGTAGAAAGGACTTATGTGCTTGTAAGAAGGACTTTGGTTCCTGTAAGAAGGATTTATGTGCCTGTAGGAAGGACTTTGGTGCCTGTAAGAAGGACTTTGAAAGTGTAATCTTTTTCGAGGCTATCGGCTGCTATCCATTCCGGAGGGTGAAAGCTCCGAGGCTACTAACCAACGCACGCTCGCGAAAAAGGCGATCACTGTATCCCTAAGCGGCGGGTCGCGAGCGCTCTAGGCTCCAACTCGAACTGTGCTTCGAGATGCCTTGAAGGTATACCCTATCATGGAGGGTTTTCGAGAAGATTAAATCTTTTCCGAGGCTATCGGCTGCTATCCATTCCAGAGGGTGAAAGCTCTGAGGCTACTAACCGACGCACGTTTGCGAAAAAGGCGATCACCGTATCTCTAAGCGGCGAGTCGCGAGCGCTCTGGGCTCCAACTCGAACTGTGCTTCGAGATGCCTTGAAAGTATACCCTATCATGGAGGGTTTTCGAGAAGATTAAATCTTCTGAAGCTGAAGGTCGGCGATCCAGTCCGGAGGATGACAGCTCCGCGGCACTAACCTGTGAACACTTACAGAAAGATTTATCAAAGTCATCATTTTTTAGAATGGCGAGTCGTGAACTGTTCAGTTCCGAACTTGAGCTACGCTTTTTGACACCTATCTGTGATTCTTTTAAAAAGGGACCTGTGACAACACTTTCGCGGGTCAAAGGGGTGTTTAGATTTTAAAAAGATTTCGAACGTGAAAATCTCATCTCGAGATTCAGGAAATCAAGAATCATATGGAAATTTTAATCTGAATTATCTTGTCGAGGAGGGTGCCATTCTGGGATCTGGGTGGAACCAAAGGATCCGTAGAAGCTCAAACCCGAATTGCTATGCTGAATTAGAAGATTTTTGATGTTTTGAATATTTCAAGTTTTGAAATGAGTCACGTTCTTGCGGGCCAAGATATCTCGCAGCATGCGTGCATGACTAGAATCCCTCATGAGGAAAATTTTGAATCACTAGATTTGAAATCACCAGATGAGCTCGATCAGTCGCATTAACTAGAGCATCCCTATTAGAGAGGACTTCTCACAATATTGATTTTCGGGAGATTTTGCCTCCTTGACTAGGAGGATTTCTAAAAGACACTCAAAACATCACTCGAGCCCTATGTCGAGGATTTCAGGATTATTTTTTAGTGCATACAGTCTGACTGATCAAAGAATGTCTTTTAAAGGACCGTAATGCAGGCTTGGTCAAAAGTTTATGCAATGGGTAGGCACTTTGGATCTTTGAAAGGAACCAAGATTTTAAAAGGTAGCTTCTTCAGGTCTACAAGTCAAGAACCCTGAAAATCAGATGAGACCAGATTGTGCTTACTCCTTCAGGCAATAGCTTCTTGTGTGAAATCACATGCTGATTTGAAACATCTCAATCGGGAGAGACTGTCAAGTAGGTTGTAATATTGGTTTAGGAAAGGCTCGAAAAGGCCATTTTCAGAGCGAGGGGTGCAACAGGTTGGTGATCACCTTTGCATCATTATCAACTGTCATAGTTGCCTGGGGTAAACCTACGTCTTTGAGCCCCAAAAGCTCTCTGGATGCTTATCCTCAATTAAGCTCGAGGCTTCTTTTGCCTTCGTTACACGCACGGCAATGGATTTTCCTTCTAACACTCTATTTGTACTTCGAGTGTCGTGGCTTTGTTCCTATGAAGGGCTTTGGCCTTGCTTTTACCAGGCACTTTGCTTTTATCAGCCCTATTGCCTTTTAACATTTCCATCACATTTTTTAAATTTTAAGCTCAACGATGGACCTTAGTCTTGCTTCTGCTGGGTACCTTGCTTTGGTCAACCCAATGATCTTTTCAAACTGAGTGTGAGAAATTGTTTCACTCATGACCTCATTTCTCATTGATAACTCATGTGCATTGCCCCGGTATAGGGAGGTGATCACCAACTGGGTTTAGAAACGAAAATTTAAAGGCTCAAATTGGTTCATCGAAGGATAACGTGTGTAAGATAGAGGAAACGAACTGCTCTCCTTCACTTTGATGTTTCAAACCTTCACGAGAGGCCACTTGAAGTTACCACGAAAAGGTTGATGCGAGTCAGCACAATAAAGTCTCACCTGGATCTTTTCCTCCAAGGAATCGATCAATGAACCTCTAGATTGCCCCAGCGTGGGGTGGTTCTTGACAGGGTTGTTTTGAATTCTCCATTCACTGGCTCAAATGGGCTTGCAAAGGATTATCATGTGTTTTGGGTAAAGGAATGAACATGCCTTCTATCATTTCAATTCATGTAATTACTGCAAATGGTCCCTACATTCACGGACAAAGGTTTTTATCTCGCCTTTCTTTCACTCATCCTCACAAGTGTATAGGGACATGTTTGGGAGTGGCTGCCCCCTCAGGTTTCGGTCTGCTCCAGTATGACAGGCCTGATCGTTCTCATTTGGAAATTCATTTCTATTTCATCAAAGTTAGCCCTCACTAGGGATCATGACGCACGCAAGCTTTAGATTTTCCTAGGTAATCTCAAATATTTTGAATGGGGATGGAGACGAATTTATTTCATGAGTTCCTATCGATGACGCGATTTATTGATTCTCATGACATGGTAAATCGGATAGTTTTAGGGTAAGGGAGACTTACCTGCGCACCGTGGCTGAAGGTCCCAGAGAAAAATAAAACGTTTCGGGAATTAACGACTGTTCTTGCATTAAGAAACTGGAACGATACAACTTTTACCCTTGATTGCGAAATGGGGGCACCGACAGGTAATCCGTCTTGTGGATTCCGCTTCTTCATGATCCTGTGGTTCGAGTAAGGTTGTTTGAGTTGTTTCCTCCATCTGGGGATTCCTCTTGGATCTGCAACATAGAAAAAGTAATGCAAGTGTATGCATGTATGCATGAGATGCATGTAATGAGTCTCGATGTGGCTCAGACACGAGTGGGGTACGAGAACTGGTCGAATCCTCGTCTTATTCAAGGGTAATATTTCTTGACAGCATCTGCATTTACAGGATTTGCCAATTCTTCCCCGTCCATATTGAGGAGAATCAAAGCGCCTCCCGGTAAAGCCCTCTGCACTATGTATGGGCCCTCGTAATTTGGTGCGAACTTGCCCCCGGGATGGGGAACATTAGAGAGCACCTTCTTCACAACTAGATCTCCGACTGTAAAACTTCTGGGCTTCACCTTGCGGTCGAATGACTTAGCTACCTGCTTTTGGTACGCCTGTCCATGACATATAGCCTTCAGCCGCTTTTCATCAATCAAGTTCAGCTGCTCGTGTCTCTGCTGGATCCATTCGGCCTCCGAAAGTTTGGCTTGGGCTAATATTCGTAAGGAAGGGATCTCGACCTCCACAGGAAGAACGGCCTCCATGCAGTATACAAGAGAATAAGGTGTTGCCCCGGTTGAAGTCCGAATCAAAGTTCGGTATGCCATTAGCGCGTACGGCAACCTCTCGTGCCAGTCTCGAAAGTTCTCTGCAGTCTTAGCCAGGATTTTCTTTATATTCTTATTCGCCGCTTCCACAGCTCCATTCATTTGTGGGCGGTAAGGAGAAGAGTTAAGGTATCTGATTTTAAACTAGTTTAACAGATCGTCCACCACCTTGTTATTCAGATTGGACCCATTGTCTGTGATAATGGCCTGGGGCGTCCCGTACCTCACGATGATATCCCTTTTAATAAACTTCGCGACGCTCTTAGCTGTGACATTGGCGTAAGAATTGGCCTCGATCCATTTGATGAAGTAATCTATATCCACCAAGATGAAACGGTGTCTGTTTGAAGCTTTAGGGTTAATTGGCCCGATCATGTCGATTCCCCACATAGAGAACGGCCAGGCTTTAGACATCTGATGAAGTTCATTTGGGGGAGCGTTGATCTTATCTCCATACACTTGACACTGATGGCAGGATCTCACGTGCTGGTTACAATCTGACTCCATGGTCATCCAATAATAACCGAGCCTCATGATCTTCTTAGCGATGAGGTGGCCATTCATGTGTGGTCCGCATTCCCCTTCATGGATCTCCTTCATAAGCAGGTTTGCTTCTTTAGTGTCAACGCACCTCAACAGGACTGAGTCAAATGACTTCTTGTATAGTGTCTGTCCACTGAGGAAGAATTTGGTAGACATCTTGGCTATGTACTTTCTGTCTCCCATCTGACTCCCTTGAGGATATTCTCCATTTAGCAAGTAGTTCTTGATGTCGTGATACCAGGGTTGGTCGTCAAATCCTTCCTCAATCACCATGTAGTAAGCCGGTTGCTTGATAATGTCGACTCTCAATGGCTCGATGTCTAAGCCTTCTGTCACCTGCAGCATGGACGATAAGGTGGCCAAGGCATCTGCGAAGTGATTCTGGGTTCTCGGTAGGTACTCAAATTCGATTTCTTCGAACTCCTCGATTATTTCCTCCAAGAACCTGTGATAGGGGACGAGCTTAGAGTCTTTAGTTTTCCACTCACCCTGGGTTTGCAAAATGATCAGCATGGAGTCTCCGTATACTTGCAGTTTCTTTATTTTCATGGCGAGGGACAGCTGCAGCCTAAGGATACAGGCTTCATACTTTGAGATGTTGTTGGT
>JAGVVM010019355.1:0-16719 GCA_019149425.1 Psidium friedrichsthalianum
CCTCAATTAATTTTCAGAACGCAATACCCATTTCAATACAATCGACCGATTCTAACTACTCCAATCTTTTTGGTGCAGCAATCCATCTTGTTCTACATGACGTACAATTTTTTTTCTCATGCAGATTGACAATCCTTGCTCAGTTTACTTCAACATATTCCTCTGTAGATTATAACAGACTCTGAAATTCTAGAAGATTGCACAAATGACATCTTTGAAAGTAATTGTTAAGTTGACGGTTATTGAACTCCATTTCATGCAAAAACTATATTCCTCTGTAGATTAGAACAGACTCTGAAATTCCGGAAGATTGCGCAAATGACATCTTGAAAGTAATTGTTATGTTGACCATTATTGAACTCCGTTTCATGCAAAAACTACATAACAAGTGGAGCATCAGGATTGAAATGACCCAAAAGGAGTGTGCTAAAGTAAAAGTATAGGACGACAGAGTATGCAAGAGATGGATTCCACATCGATCATATGGTACAAATTGGATTTAAGTAAACAAGAGGTCAAAAAATGCATTTGCAATGAATCTAAATTGGGTCTGGAAAAGTCCGAAAATTCTTCCAAGAACGTAACATTGATATTGCCATCAATCACCTTGAGTAGGACCTGACCAATTTCTTTGTTTATCCATGAATCATGTTCAACAGTTATCTGATGGAGTGATTAATCACGATCAATATTAATCCGTCTCATGGTTCTATGGTACTTTGTTGAGACATCCAATCCATCACCATAGGTTTGCAACTTACCTGCTGAAAGCTCTCGCTTCTACTTTGCAGCAGCCGAATTTTTTTTTTTAACCTCCTTTTTTTTTTTCAGAATCAGCATATGCTTAATCCTTAAATAACAACAAATGAAATAGTTAAAAGAAAAACAACAGTAAAAAATGGTCATAACGGGTTAACAGACCGATGCACAAAATGGGATGATGCATTTATCAATCAAACAATTTTCTTGCTCAAACCTGGAAGCCATATATAGGGACCTACCAAGCGGCGATGACGACGTCGATGACAAACACGGACAACACGATTGACCAGACATGCATTGGATCCTTATCCTCGAGCAATTACTCGTTCAGACGCTCCATTCTTGTGAACGGCCTCGCACACAGCCTCCAGAACCCTCTGAAGTACGAGTTCCTCCTGAAGTACTTGGCAAGGAAGGAGTTCTCGTTGCTGAGAGTCTGCCTCACGTTGTCCGGCAACCCCTCGGTCAACTCCACGCTTATCTCCGCCGTCCCGTTCACAAACTCCTTCATGTGGTCCACACATTCTCGATCTCCACCAGATTTCACATTTATCAAATCACCACTGAAGTCTATTAAGTCTAACCTGTTCAATTGCTTTGTACGTGGTTGTCCTCCTTCAATTAGACCCGGAAAATTTGTTCTTCTCTGTGGACTGATGATCTCCTTTTAATTCTTCCGCCAAATTGTCAGAATGTCAACCTCGTTACTGAATAGAACGGCATCATAGACTCGCCTTAGGAAATCACGCATTCGCCATCCATGGACTTTGCAAAGAGTTTCCATGAACACATTCAAACGATAATAATGTGGAATTAAATGAAAAGGCTTAGGAGAGAAATAGGAAATCTTCGGTCCATGAAAGTAGATGCCGCAAATCCCCAAATCTGCCTGAAGATGCCTGGCCATAAACGTCTTCGCAAATATCATCATTTTTCAAGGAACTGTAATATCCATCGGACATCATTAGAAGCAACGAGGATTAAGGATCGAAACAAATACGAATGCTGCTTCAATCCTCTCTTTCCAGGGACACCTCCAACGAGTGCAACTATAGCCATCAAAACGGTCTTGTTTCACCATGTCACCGATTCGGACTCCATTGTTGCATAAATAAATCCTTAAAATTTTTAATAAAAATAGTTGGGAATGGGATAAAATGAAATCACACTTTAAGGCATGATAACGCTCTCTTTAAGGATTTATTTTACCACACAAAATTACTAATGGTTCCGACAAATATACTTTAGGATACAATAAAGTCTCAAGTGAGAATATCATGTAGTAATTTTGATATTTATCCAGGATCTCTCAAAGGAAATGATTGGAGAAAATGGTTGTAGTTTCTTTGAGGAAAACAAAAATTGAAAGTTCTGAAAATTGAAGTTCTCAAAAGAGCAAGAAAACGATCATGAATTTGTAGAGAAAATCTTTGAATAGACATAACTTTTCGAAGGTTAAGGGGTTATGTCTGAACAGACACAACTTTTTAAATGTTATACAGTTATGTTTAAATAGACACAATTCGAGCACACATTTTCAGAAATTATAAGAGTCATTTGTGAACAGTTGCACTATTTCAATATAATATAATGTTAATTGTTGATTAGTGTCAAATCTACTCTATGTGGACACTCATGTCTTTTCGATGCGGGACAAGGCACCTCTTAGTTTGTTTTACAAACAAAATACTAACATCTATTTGGTAAAAAAGAAGATTTTGAGAGCATGCTTCAGTATTCTTCTTTTTATGTTTATCTACTTTTTTTTTTCTAGAATAACATCTCTTAAAAAATAATAAACTGTTATTTTCATGATATGCCTCGACCATATGCCTAGTGTAATTGCACAGAATAGGACAATTATGACGGAGGAAGACTTTACCTTTCTCTTAGGTTTCTGTATTTTTGTTAATTAATTTACTCTAATAATGAATACCGATACATGAAAGCAATAGCAAATGTCTAATTTGGCTAACAAAAAGTGCTAACATGATTTTTTTTTTTTGTAATTGTCTGCCTATGTGGCACTGATGTGCTTGAAGTGACACCGTTTTGGTCAAATATATATATATATATATATATATATATATATATATATATTTAATACAAACATATTTGACTCACATTAAAAAAATAAGAATTTAAAAACAATAAACAAAGAAAAGAGAAAAAAAGAGAAGGAAATGGCGGGGGCAGCCCTCGCTGCAACCATCACCAAGAAAGGCAAATGATGGTGGGGGATTAGGCAGTGCGGGTCATAGCCCTCCCCTTGATCGGGTGAGGGCCGCCACCCCACCAATGGCGACTAGGGCTGAGCAACTCAAACCAACTAGACCAAGAACCGATCGGACCAATCGATTTTATTTTATTTTTTAATTTTTTAAACATAACCCTAAATCTAATTTTCCCTTCTTTCTTTCCCAAACTTTCTTCCCATGGCCTCTCTCACGTCTCATGTAGTTTAGTCTCGCCCTCTTTCGCGATAATTTGACACCCTTCATTAGTATTGTGAATTCCAATACCCAGCTTCTGTTATTTCGTCCGTGGCCTTCTTATTTGCTTTTCAAGGGCTTGCTATACTTGGTAACTCTGTGCAAAGGCAGAGTTGAATGGAGTTCAGAGGTAAAGTTGAATATTACGTTCACTATCACGCCATCATTGATCATGTTTCACTCATTTGATGTTCTTTTTCCACGATTATTAGATAGGTTGCCGGTCACATTGGATTGCTTGGGAACCGAACCGAACTGGTCGGTTTGGTTCGGTCCAGTACTCGAGCTATCGGTCCAATTAATGGTTTCGAGAATTGGGCATCGGGACTACTATTAGGTACCTAGTTGTCGAGGAGAATCTAACCAAACAGGAAACCACTCACCCCCTACTGGCGACCCTCGGCTAGACATGGGTGAGGATCGACAGTTCTTAACTGGGCTCAACAATTCCCGCCGACCATTCCCACACCATCACTGGCATTTTTCAACGATGATGAGTTTTTAATAAAATAATTATTTAAATTATATTAAAATAAATTAAAGAATTGGATAGTGAACCTCTATGTTCTAGAAACCTTCATCTGTCTTTTCTCAAATTGTCACCTTGCAACTTACGGATCAAAATCAAATTTATGAAATCTCTTTTATCTCCACTAATTATTTAATGCTATTATTTTATTTCATTTTTTGGTCCCCGGCATCGGGGAGCTCTGTTTTCTTGAATTTCGATTAATCTTTATAATTTTTTATTTTCATTAATTTTTTCGGTTTTGAGCTTTGTTTTGGCAAAATCTCAGCAATCCACATGGAAACAACTGCCGACAGAACGGCCTCAAGTTTCATCCAATAAGAGAATTTCAGTTAACAAGCAGCCCTAGTGACGTCAGCATTTCTATTACTCAATTTCATATCATGATCAATATGGTGAGCACATCAGGGAAAAATAAAGTTCAATCCATTTCTTGCTCTGTTCTTCGTGTGGTGTCAGTTAGAGCGAGTGAGTGACGCAAGATGGCAGAAAACAGGGGACCCAAATGGGGGTTCAATGAAGAGTCCTCAAGAGTTGAAGAGCGAAGTGTCCAGGCTACTGGAGATGATCACTAAAGAAGATGAGTGCAAGTTAGAGACCATCGACGAAGCTATCCGAACTCTGCAACTTTTCTTAGAGTCGAGGTCGAAGGCGACAGAGAAGAAGCCCCCGGCAATAAGCAGGGAATTCCTGAAGAGTTCCGCTGTTCCATTTCGAACAAAGTGATGGTGGACCCAGTTGTTTTGGAGAATGGACAGGTTTGAGTCATTTTCTTGTGCTTGTTCTTCTTGTTTCCTTCTTTCTAGCTCTTCTTTCGCTAGTGACTGTGAGTTCGGTATAGCTTTAAGGGAATTTTGGAGTGTGGTTTTATAGTTGCTCATGGAACATCCTTTTTGATGGAGGAGGGTTTGAGTGCTGTGTCTTGGGGTAGCCATTTGAATTATGGATTGTCATGGTCATCCATTATCAGTTCTGCCTGCGAGATTAGGCGTAACTTAAGAAGGTAATCAACATTGCGGTACTATTTGCTCTATGCTGGTTGATAAGTTAGACTTCTTATCAGCCATCTATTTCGTGCGATACTTTCTCAGCGAAGGTATTTGTATTTAATACTATAAAGGGTTTCGCTGATTCTACGAATAAATAAGCAAAGCATTGATGAATCGGGATATGGATTAGTGATATCGCTAGATCTTTTTGCCCTTTATTCGGCCATTTTCTCCTCTACGGTAGGGTTCCTAGTCACAGTGATTTCCAAATCAGGTGTATTTGAGTGATTACCAGGCTCACATTTTCTTCTTTGTCTCTCGTTTGATTCCTGTTTCCAGACATTTGATTGCCTTCCTATTAGGGACTGGCTGAATGAGGGCCTAAGGAGATGCCCTCAAACCCAGGAATACCTTCGCCACACTAGACTTACTCCAAATCTTTTGGTCCGGAGATTAATTGTAAAATGTTGCAAGGAGCAAGGAGTTAAGTTACCGAACTTGACAAAAGATAAAGGGAAGATAGCCGCCGACTGCGACTAGGATCATTTGAATCACTCATTGACAGAATGTCCCCCTCCCTGGATGAGCAGCAGGCAGCTGCTAAAGAACTACGAGATCTGACAAACAGACAAGCCTCAGTTCGTGCATTTTTTGCTGAATCTGCAGGGGCACTCCAAAAATTGCTCAACCCACTCTCCCTGAACAAGGCGGCTGATAATCCTAGTCTGGAAGAGGATTTGACTGCCATAGTTTTGAATCTCTCAATCATCGATAGTAACAAGGAGCTAATGGAGGGCCATCCATTTGTCATATCGTTCCTCGTTGGGCCACTCAATACATCGAACAAGAAGTATTGCTGCCATGGCTGTGTCTGAACTATCGATGCTCGATTCGAACAGGCGTCTGATTGGAGAAGCGGGAGTGATCAGTCCTCTGATCAATGTCACCAGAGAAGGGAACATTTTAGCTATCTTCAATGCTGCTTCTGCACTTAGCAAACTGTTTCATCTCACTGAGAACGTGAAGAATACCATTCGGGCACGAGCCACCAGTGTGATACTCCAGCAGATAGTGAAACGCACCTGTGTGGATGAAATGGTGGGTCTACTTGTGAAATTGTCTGGCGATCAAGATGCAGTCGAGGAGTTGAGGGACTTTGGTGCCGTTCCTCTCTTGCTCATGGTATTAGGGGAAAGCAGACACGAAAAATTCAAGGAGAACTGTGTGGCTATTCTGGACGAGATCTGCTCTTATGACCCGAACACCGTGAAGCAAATTAGTAACGATGGGGATGCCTGTGGTCTACTCTTGAGACTAAGTGTGAGCAGCACGGCGACTGCGAGGGCTCAGAGGAAAGCTACTTCCATTGCCCAGAAAATCATGAAAGCAGCGTCATGGGATGATTAGCTCCCTACTCCTTTGTGAATACCATTCTCCTCACGGCAGATTCAAAACCAATTTTTGCCGGATCTGTTGCATGTATTCTGCGCAGGGGAGTTGGCTAAGCAAATACGTTGAGAACAGCTTCATTTTTTACATTGAATGTACATGGATTTGACAGAGAGATTCAATTGACGGCGGAAGTTCTTTCTGTTCTATTCTAGTGCTGTCACTTAAGGAAACAGCGGACCATGTTCTTGATTTCTTCTCAATTCAATCAGAAAATGATGGTGTTGATCAACTAGGCAGATTCTTGCATGCCGATTTTTGACTCCTTGGACAATTTTCTAGGTGTTCTCATCATGGTTACCCTCTAATGTATGAGAGAGAATGGATCTTCTGTTGGAAAAAATAATCGGGAATGGGATGAAATGGAATCGGGTTTGAGGCGTGATAATAGTCTCTTTAAGGATTTATTTGCCTCATAACGTTGTTAATGGTTTCTAGCAAATATCCTCCACAATACAATAAAGTCTCAAGTAAGTATAGCAGATATAAATTTTGATATTTCTCCGGGATGTCTCAAGGGAAACAATTGGAAAAAATGATTGCATTTCTTTGAGGAAAACGAAAATTGAAAGTTATAAAAATTGAAGTTATCAAGTGAATGAGAAACATTCATGAATTTACAGAGAAAATCTCTGATCAGACACAACCTTTCTAAGGTTAAGGAGTTATCTTCAAAACAAATATGACCCTTTCAAAAGTTAAGTAGTTAGGTCCGAAAAGACACAACCTTTCAAGGATTAATCAATTATGACCGAACAAACACAATTCGAACATACCTATTCGGAGGTTGTAAGTGCAACATCGTCAAATTCGACCCTATTTGGGATGTAAAGAACAGTGATTCGATCGATTTTCACTAGGGATTAGAATCCGATGTGGATATTGTATCTTCAATGATTTCATGACTGAGCTATTAGATGCCGCCTCATTGAGCAACCTATTTAACGGTTTACACAAGACTTTCAAATAAGGGTTATCAGATCGAGAGTTAGAGCCCGCGAAGAAGTTGAGCCGAGTGAAGGCACAGTGGGCATCAAGCCCAATATGGTTCAGCCATTTGGGCCCAAGCAAGCCCAAGTGGGCCCAATTTGGCCAAGTTGAGCCCAATAAGCATTCTAAAGCCCATTAAGTCATTCTAAAGCCCAATCCTAATCCTTTCAAGCCCAAATTCAATTATGCAAACCCCATACAAAATACTAACCTGTATTCGCGTATAGTGAATTTTACTAAACTTTGAAAAATTACCATTTTATCCCTTGATGTAAAATGACCAAAATACCCTTCTTGCATTTATGGAGACAAAATGGCATTGTCGAAGAAGACTTTGGTGGCTTGGCATTGATGAGGGGTTTTGATGAAACATGGAGAGGACGGTTTCAAGATTATAACTCTCTCTCTCTCTCTCTCTCTCTCTCTCCTCTCTCTCTCTCTCTCTCTCTCTCTCTCTCTCTCTCTCTCTCTCTCTATTTTTGGCTAGCCAATACCTCCCAAACCTAAGAGCCCCGTTTTCTTGGATTTCTACGAACGCTCGAGAAGAAATTGCTCCTATGAGCTCATTTGGAGGGCAAATTAAGCTCCATTTTTTTTCCTACGTGACCATAAGATCAAGGGCTACATGGATCTAAGGGCTATTTGTTAGAAAGTTACTGGATTTTTGTGGGTTTAGCTAAACATAGGTGACCAGTGGAGACCGCCCAAAGTCATTCCGTGTGGTTTGGAGCTAGCCACATGTAGCTTTCGCTACCATTGTTAGGCCATGTCTTCGAATTCGCCGTCAGGTGAGTTTCACCCTAATCCCTCAATAGTAGGTTAAACTTGACTAGGATGTAATAGATTGGCTAAATATGTTTAGTGCTAATTAAGTAGGGATTAGTTGATAAGCTATCAAAGCTTAGTGATAAGTTATTAAGAAATGCCATAAGCTGTCATGGCTTTTGCGATAAGCTATTGTAGTTGGGCGATAAGCTATTGCGGTTGGAACGATAGGTTATCATGGTTTGAACAATAGACTGTCATCGTTTGAACGATAGGCTATCATGGTTTGAGTGGTAAGCTATCATGATTTGAATGATAGACTTTCGAGATTAAAGCTATTGCGGTTTGAACTGATAAGTTCAAACCGCAATAGCTTTAATCTCGAAAGTCTATCATTCAAATCATGATAGCTTACCACTCAAACCATGATAGCCTATATCGTTCAAAACGATGACAGTCTATTGTTCAAAACCATGATAACCTATCGTTCCAACCGCAATAGCTTATCGCCCAAACTACAATAGCTTATCGCAAAAGCCATGACAGCTTATGGCATTTCTTAAATAACTTATCACTAAGCTTTGATAGCTTATCAAACTAATCCCTACTTAATTAGCACTAAACAATTTAGCCAATCTATTTACATCCTAGTCAAGTTTAACCTACTATTGAGGGATTAGGGTGAAACTCACCTGACGGCGAATTCGAAGACATGGGCCTAACAATGGTAGCGAAAGCTACATGTGGCTAGCTCCAAAAACCACACGGAATGACTTTGGGGCGGTCTCCACTGGTCACCTATGTTTAGCTAAACCCACAAAAATCCAGTAACTTTCTAAACAAATAGCCCTTAGATCCATGTAGCCCTTGATCTTATGGTCACGTAGGAAAAAAAATGGAGCTTAATTTGCCCTCCAAATGAGCTCATAGGAGCAATTTCTTCTCGAGCGTTCGTAGAAATCCAAGAAAACGGGGCTCTTAGGTTTGGGAGGTATTGGCTAGCCAAAAATAGAGAGAGAGAGAGAGAGAGAGAGAGAGAGAGGATCGAGAGAGAGAGAGAGAGAGGGATGAGAGAGAGAGAGGAGAGAGAGAGAGAGAGAGAGATAATCTGAGAGAGAGTTATATTCTTGAAACCTCCTCTCCATGTTTCATCAAAACCCCTCATCAATGCCAAGCCACCAAAGTCTTCTTCGACAATGCCATTTTGTCTCCATAAATGCAAGAAGGGTATTTTGGTCATTTTACATCAAGGGATAAAATGGTAATTTTTCAAAGTTTAGTAAAATTCACTATACGCGAATACAGGTTAGTATTTTGTATGGGGTTTGCATAAATTGAATTTGGGCTTGAAAGGATTAGGATTGGGCTTTAGAATGACTTAATGGGCTTTAGAATGCTTATTGGGCTCAACTTGGCCAAATTGGGCCCACTTGGGCTTGCTTGGGCCCAAATGGCTGAACCATATTGGGCTTGATGCCCACTGTGCCTTCACTCGGCTCAACTTCTTCGCGGGCTCTAACTCTCGATCTGATAACCCTTATTTGAAAGTCTTGTGTGTAAACCGTTTAAATAGGTTGCTCAATGAGGCGGCATCTAATAGCTCAGTCATGAAATCATTGAAGATACAATATCCACATCGGATTCTAATCCCTAGTGAAAATCGATCGAAATCACTGTTCTTACATCCCAAATAGGGTCGAATTTGACGATGTTGCAGTTACAACCTCCGAATAGGTATGTTCGAATTGTGTTTGTTCGGTCATAATTGATTAATCCTTGAAAGGTTGTGTCTTTTCGGACCTAACTACTTAACTTTTGAAAGGGTCATATTTGTTTGAAGATAACTCCTTAACCTTAGAAAGGTTGTGTCTGATCAGAGATTTCTCTGTAAATTCATGAATGTTTCTCATTCACTTGATAACTTCAATTTTTATAACTTTCAATTTTCGTTTTCCTCAAAGAAAATGCAATCATTTTTTCAAATTGTTTCCCTTGAGACATCCCGGAGAAATATCAAAATTTATATCTGCTATACTTACTTGAGACTTTATTGTATTGTGGAGGATATTTGCTAGAAAAACCATTAACAACGTTATGAGGCAAATAAATCCTTAAAGAGACTATTATCACGCCTCAAACCCGATTCCATTTCATCCATTCCCGATTATTTTTCCAACAGAAGATCCATTCTCTCTCATACATTAGAGGGTAACCATGATGAGAACACCTAGAAAATTGTCCAAGGAGTCAAAAATCGGCATGCAAGAATCTGCCTAGTTGATCAACACCATCATTTTCTGATTGAATTGAGAAGAAATCAAGAACATGGTCCGCTGTTCCTTAAGTGACAGCACTAGAATAGAACAGAAAGAACTTCCGCCGTCAATTGAATCTCTCTGTCAAATCCATGTACATTCAATGTAAAAAATGAAGCTGTTCTCAACGTATTTGCTTAGCCAAACTCCCCTGCGCAGAATACATGCAACAGATCCGGCAAAAATTGGTTTGAATCTGCCGTGAGGAGAATGGTATTCACAAAGGAGTAGGGGAGCTAATCATCCCATGACGCTGCTTCATGATTTTCTGGGCAATGGAAGTAGCTTTCCTCTGAGCCCTCGCAGTCGCCGTGCTGCTCACACTTAGTCTCAAGAGTAGACCGCAGGCATCCCCATCGTTACTAATTTGCTTCACGGTGTTCGGGTCATAAGAGCAGATCTCGTCCAGAATAGCCACACAGTTCTCCTTGAATTTTTCGTGTCTGCTTTCCCCTAATACCATGAGCAAGAGAGGAACGGCACCAAAGTCCCTCAACTCCTCGACTGCATCTTGATCGCCAGACAATTTCACAAGTAGACCCACCATTTCATCCACACAGGTGCGTTTCACTATCTGCTGGAGTATCGCACTGGTGGCTCGTGCCCGAATGGTATTCTTCACGTTCTCAGTGAGATGAAACAGTTTGCTAAGTGCAGAAGCAGCATTGAAGATAGCTAAAATGTTCCCTTCTCTGGTGACATTGATCAGAGGACTGATCACTCCCGCTTCTCCAATCAGACGCCTGTTCGAATCGAGCATCGATAGTTCAGACACAGCCATGGCAGCAATACTTCTTGTTCGATGTTTATTGAGTGGCCCAACGAGGAACGATATGACAAATGGATGGCCCTCCATTAGCTCCTTGTTACTATCGATGATTGAGAGATTCAAAACTATGGCAGTCAAATCCTCTTCCAGACTAGGATTATCAGCCGCCTTGTTCAGGGAGAGTGGGTTGAGCAATTTTTGGAGTGCCCCTGCAGATTCAGCAAAAAATGCACGAACTGAGGCTTGTCTGTTTGTCAGATCTCGTAGTTCTTTAGCAGCTGCCTGCTGATCATCCAGGGAGGGGGACATTCTGTCAATGAGTGATTCAAAATGATCCTTGTCGCAGTCCGCGGCTATCTTCCCTTTATCTTTTGTCAAGTTCGGTAACTTAACTCCTTGCTCCTTGCAACATTTTACAATTAATCTCCGGACCAAAAGATTTGGAGTAAGTCTAGTGTGGCGAAGGTATTCCTGGGTTTGAGGGCATCTCCTTCGGCCCTCATTCAGCCAGTCCCTAATAGGAAGGCAATCAAATGTCTGGAAACAGGAAATCAAACGAGAGACAAAGAGAAAATGTGAGCCTGGTAATCACTCAAATACACCTGATTTGGAAATCACTGTGACTAGGAACCCTACCGTAGAGGAGAAAATGGCCGAATAAAGGCAAAAAGATCTGGCGATATCACTAATCCATATCCCGATTCATCAATGCTTTGCTTATTTATTCGTAGAATCAGCGAAACCCTTTATAGTATTAAATACAAATACCTTCGCTGAGAAAGTATCGCACGAAATAGATGGCTGATAAGAAGTCTAACTTATCAACCAGCATAGAGCAAATAGTACCGCAATGTTGATTACCTTCTTAAGTTACGTCTAATCTCACAGGCAGAACTGATAATGGATGACCATGACAATCCATAATTCAAATGGCTACCCCAAGACACAGCACTCAAACCCTCCTCCATCAAAAAGGATGTTCCCTGAGCAACTATAAAACCACACTCCAAAATTCCCTTAAAGCTATACCGAACTCACAGTCACTAGCGAAAGAAGAGCTAGAAAGAAGGAAACAAGAAGAACAAGCACAAGAAAATGACTCAAACCTGTCCATTCTCCAAAAACAACTGGGTCCACCATCACTTTGTTCGAAATGGAACAGAGGAACTCTTCAGGAATTCCCTGCTTATTGCCGAGGGGCTTCTTCTCTGTCGCCTTCGACCTCGACTCTAAGAAAAGTTGCAGAGTTCGGATAGCTTCGTCGATGGTCTCTAACTTGCACTCATCTTCTTTAGTGATCATCTCCAGTAGCCTGGACACTTCGCTCTTCAACTCTTGAGGACTCTTCATTGAACCCCCATTTGGGTCCCCTGTTTCTGCCATCTTGCGTCACTCACTCGCTCTAACTGACACCACACGAAGAACAGAGCAAGAAATGGATTGAACTTTATTTTTCCCTGATGTGCTCACCATATTGATCATGATATGAAATTGGAGTAATAGAAATGCTGACGTCACTAGGGCTGCTTGTTAACTGAAATTCTCTTATTGGATGAAACTTGAGGCCGTTCTGTCGGCAGTTGTTTCCATGTGGATTGCTGAGATTTTGCCAAAACAAAGCTCAAAACCGGAAAAAATTAATGAAAATAAAAAATTATAAAGATTAATCGAAATTCAAGAAAACAGAGCTCCCCGATGCCGGGGACCAAAAAATGAAATAAAATAATAGCAATTAAATAATTAGTGGAGATAAAAGAGATTTCATAAATTTGATTTTGATCCGTAAGTTGCAAGGTGACAATTTGAGAAAGACAGATGAAGGTTTCTAGAACATAGAGGTTCACTATCCAATTCTTTAATTTATTTTAATATAATTTAAATAATTATTTTATTAAAAACTCATCATCGTTGAAAAATGCCAGTGATGGTGTGGGAATGGTCGGCGGGAATTGTTGAGCCCAGTTAAGAACTGTCGATCCTCACCCATGTCTAGCCGAGGGTCGCCAGTAGGGGGTGAGTGGTTTCCTGTTTGGTTAGATTCTCCTCGACAACTAGGTACCTGACTAGTAGTCCCGATGCCCAATTTTCGAAACCATTAATTGGACCGATAGCTCGAGTACTGGACCGAACCAAACCGACCAGTTCGGTTCGGTTCCCAAGCAATCCAATGTGACCGGCAACCTATCTAATAATCGTGGAAAAAGAACATCAAATGAGTGAAACATGATCAATGATGGCGTGATAGTGAACGTAATATTCAACTTTACCTCTGAACTCCATTCAACTCTGCCTTTGCACAGAGTTACCAAGTATAGCAAGCCCTTGAAAAGCAAATAAGAAGGCCACGGACGAAATAACAGAAGCTGGGTATTGGAATTCACAATACTAATGTAGGGTGTCAAAATTATCGCGAAAGAGGGCGAGACTAAACTACATGAGACGTGAGAGAGGCCATGGGAAGAAAGTTCGGGGAAAGAAAGAAGGGAAAATTAGATTTAGGGTTATGTTTAAAAAATTAAAAAATAAAATAAAATCGATTGGTCCGATCGGTTCTTGGTCTAGTTGGTTTGAGTTGCTCAGCCCTAGTCGCCATTGGTGGGGTGGCGGCCCTCACCCGATCAAGGGGAGGGCTATGACCCGCACTGCCTAATCCCCCACCATCATTTGCCTTTCTTGGTGATGGTTGCAGCGAGGGCTGCCCCCGCCATTTCCTTCTCTTTTTTTTCTCTTTTCTTTGTTTATTGTTTTTAAATTCTTATTTTTTTAATGTGAGTCAAATATGTTTGTATTAAATATATATATATATAATATATATATATATATATATATATATTTGACCAAAACAGTGTCACTTCAAGCACATCAGTGCCACATAGGCAGACAATTACAAAAAAAAAAAAATCATGTTAGCACTTTTTGTTAGCCAAATTAGACATTTGCTATTGCTTTCATGTATCGGTATTCATTATTAGAGTAAATTAATTAACAAAAATACAGAAACCTAAGAGAAAGGTAAAGTCTTCCTCCGTCATAATTGTCCTATTCTGTGCAATTACACTAGGCATATGGTCGAGGCATATCATGAAAATAACAGTTTATTATTTTTTAAGAGATGTTATTCTAGAAAAAAAAAAGTAGATAAACATAAAAAGAAGAATACTGAAGCATGCTCTCAAAATCTTCTTTTTTACCAAATAGATGTTAGTATTTTGTTTGTAAAACAAACTAAGAGGTGCCTTGTCCCGCATCGAAAAGACATGAGTGTCCACATAGAGTAGATTTGACACTAATCAACAATTAACATTATATTATATTGAAATAGTGCAACTGTTCACAAATGACTCTTATAATTTCTGAAAATGTGTGCTCGAATTGTGTCTATTTAAACATAACTGTATAACATTTAAAAAGTTGTGTCTGTTCAGACATAACCCCTTAACCTTCGAAAAGTTATGTCTATTCAAAGATTTTCTCTACAAATTCATGATCGTTTCTTGCTCTTTTGAGAACTTCAATTTTCAGAACTTTCAATTTTTGTTTTCCTCAAAGAAACTACAACCATTTTCTCCAATCATTTCCTTTGAGAGATCCTGGATAAATATCAAAATTACTACATGATATTCTCACTTGAGACTTTATTGTATCCTAAAGTATATTTGTCGGAAACCATTAGTAATTTTGTGTGGTAAAATAAATCCTTAAAGAGAGCGTTATCATGCCTTAAAGTGTGATTTCATTTTATCCCATTCCCAACTATTTTTATTAAAAATTTTAAGGATTTATTTATGCAACAATGGAGTCCGAATCGGTGACATGGTGAAACAAGACCGTTTTGATGGCTATAGTTGCACTCGTTGGAGGTGTCGCTGGAAAGAGAGGATTGAAGCAGCATTCTTATTTGTTTCGATCCTTAATCCTCGTTGCTTCTAATGATGTCCGATGGATATTACAGTTCCTTGAAAAATGATGATATTGCGAAGACGTTTATGGCCAGGCATCTCAGGCAGATTTGGGGATTTGCGGCATCTACTTGCATGGACCGAAGATTTCCTATTTCTCTCCTAAGCCTTTTCATTTAATTCCACATTATTATCGTTTGAATGTGTTCATGGAAACTCTTTGCAAAGTCCATGGATGGCGAATGCGTGATTTCCTAAGGCGAGTCTATGATGCCGTTCTATTCAGTAACGAGGTTGACATTCTGACAATTTGGCGGAAAGAATTAAAAGGAGATCATCAGTCCACAGAGAAGAACAAATTTTCCGGGTCTAATTGAAGGAGGACAACCACGTACAAAAGCAATTGAACAGGTTAGACTTAATAGACTTCAGTGGGTGATTTGATAAATGTGAAATCTGGTGGAGATCGAGAATGTGTGGACCACATGAAGGAGTTTGCGAACGGGACGGCGGAGATAAGCGTGGAGTTGACCGAGGGGTTGCCGGACAACGTGAGGCAGACTCTCAGCAACGAGAACTCCTTCCTTGCCAAGTACTTCAGGAGGAACTCGTACTTCAGAGGGTTCTGGAGGCTGTGTGCGAGGCCGTTCACAAGAATGGAGCGTCTGAACGAGTAATTGCTCGAGGATAAGGATCCAATGCATGTCTGGTCAATCGTGTTGTTCGTGTTTGTCATCGACGTCGTCATCGCCGCTTGGTAGGTCCCTATATATGGCTTCCAGGTTTGAGCAAGAAAATTGTTTGATTGATAAATGCATCATCCCATTTTGTGCATCGGTCTGTTAACCCGTTATGACCATTTTTTACTGTTGTTTTTCTTTTTACTATTTCATTTGTTGTTATTTAAGGATTAAGCATATGCTGACTCTGAAAAAAAAAAAGGAGGTTAAAAAAAAATTCCGGCTGCTGCAAAGTAGAAGCAAGAGCTTTCAGCAGGTAAGTTGCAAACCTATGGTGATGGATTGGATGTCTCAACAAAGTACCATAGAACCATGAGACGGATTAATATTGATCGTGATTAATCACTCCATCAAGATGAACTGTTGTGCATGATTCATGGATAAACAAAGAAATTGGTCAGGTCCTACTCAAGGTGATTGATGGCAATATCAATGTTACGTTCTTGGAAGAATTTTCGGACTTTTCCAGACCCAATTTAGATTCATTGCAAATGCATTTTTTGACCTCTTGTTTACTTAAATCCAATTTGTACCATATGATCGATGTGGAATCCATCTCTTGCATACTCTGTCGTCCTATACTTTTACTTTAGCACACTCCTTTTGGGTCATTTCAATCCTGATGCTCCACTTGTTATGTAGTTTTTGCATGAAACGGAGTTCAATAATGGTCAACATAACAATTACTTTCAAAGATGTCATTTGCGCAATCTTCCGGAATTCAGAGTCTGTTCTAATCTACAGAGGAATATAGTTTTTGCATGAAATGGAGTTCAATAACCGTCAACTTAACAATTACTTTCAAAGATGTCATTTGTGCAATCTTCTAGAATTTCAGAGTCTGTTCTAATCTACAGAGGAATATGTTGAAGTAAACTGAGCAAGGATTGTCAATCTGCATGAGAAAAAAAATTGTACGTCATGTAGAACAAGATGGATTGCTGCACCAAAAAGATTGGAGTAGTTAGAATCGGTCGATTGTATTGAAATGGGTATTTGAGTTCTGAAAATTAATTGAGG
>JAGVVM010019357.1:0-45732 GCA_019149425.1 Psidium friedrichsthalianum
GGCCCACGTCCTCCTACCGGCTCAACTTCTTCGCGGGCTCAACTCTCGATCTGATAACCCTTATTTGAAAGTCTTGTGTAAACCGTTTAAATAGGTTTGCTCAATGAGGCAACGTCTAATAGCTCACTCATGAAATCATTGAAGATACAATATCCACATCGGATTCTAATCCCTAGTGAAAAATCGATCGAAATCGCCATTCCTTACATCCCAAATAGGGTCGAATTTGACGATGTTGCACTTACAATCTCTGAATAGGTATGTTCGAATTGTGTTTGTTCGGTCATAATTGATTAATCCTTGAAAGGTGTGTCTTTTCGGACCTAACTACTTAACTTTTGAAAGGGTCATATTTGTTTGAAGATAACTCCTTAACCTTAGAAAGGTTGTGTCTGATCAGAGATTTTCTCTGTAAATTCATGAATGTTTCTCATTCACTTGATAACTTCAATTTTTATAACTTTCAATTTTCGTTTTCCTCAAAGAAAATGCAATCATTTTTTCCAATTGTTTCCCTTAAGACATCCCGAAGAAATATCAGAATTATATCTGCTATACTTACTTGAGACTTTATTGTATTGTGGAGGATATTTGCTAGAAACCATTAACAACGTTATGAGGCAAATAAATCCTTAAAGAGACTATTATCACGCCTCAAACCCGATTCCATTTCATCCATTCCCGATTATTTTTTCCAACAGAAGATCCATTCTCTCTCATACATTAGAGGGTAACCATGATGAGAACACCTAGAAAATTGTCCAAGGAGTCAAAAATCGGCATGCAAGAATCTGCCTAGTTGATCAACACCATCATTTTCTGATTGAATTGAGAAGAAATCAAGAACATGGTCCGCTGTTTCCTTAAGTGACAGCACTAGAATAGAACAGAAAGAACTTCCGCCGTCAATTGAATCTCTCTGTCAAATCCATGTACATTCAATGTGAAAAATGAAGCTGTTCTCAACGTATTTGCTTAGCCAAACTCCCCTGCGCAGAATACATGCAACAGATCCGGCAAAAATTGGTTTTGAATCTGCCGTGAGGAGAATGGTATTCACAAAGGAGTAGGGGAGCTAATCATCCCATGACGCTGCTTTCATGATTTTCTGGGCAATGGAAGTAGCTTTCCTCTGAGCCCTCGCAGTCGCCGTGCTGCTCACACTTAGTCTCAAGAGTAGACCGCAGGCATCCCCATCGTTACTAATTTGCTTCACGGTGTTCGGGTCATAAGAGCAGATCTCGTCCAGAATAGCCACACAGTTCTCCTTGAATTTTTCGTGTCTGCTTTCCCCTAATACCATGAGCAAGAGAGGAACGGCACCAAAGTCCCTCAACTCCTCGACTGCATCTTGATCGCCAGACAATTTCACAAGTAGACCCACCATTTCATCCACACAGGTGCGTTTCACTATCTGCTGGAGTATCGCACTGGTGGCTCGTGCCCGAATGGTATTCTTCACGTTCTCAGTGAGATGAAACAGTTTGCTAAGTGCAGAAGCAGCATTGAAGATAGCTAAAATGTTCCCTTCTCTGGTGACATTGATCAGAGGACTGATCACTCCCGCTTCTCCAATCAGACGCCTGTTCGAATCGAGCATCGATAGTTCAGACACAGCCATGGCAGCAATACTTCTTGTTCGATGTGTCATGGAGTTGAGTGGCCCAACGAGGAACGATATGACAAATGGATGGCCCTCCATTAGCTCCTTGTTACTATCGATGATTGAGAGATTCAAAACTATGGCAGTCAAATCCTCTTCCAGACTAGGATTATCAGCCGCCTTGTTCAGGGAGAGTGGGTTGAGCAATTTTGGAGTGCCCCTGCAGATTCAGCAAAAAATGCACGAACTGAGGCTTGTCTGTTTGTCAGATCTCGTAGTTCTTTAGCAGCTGCCTGCTGATCATCCAGGGAGGGGGACATTCTGTCAATGAGTGATTCAAAATGATCCTTGTCGCAGTCCGCGGCTATCTTCCCTTTATCTTTTGTCAAGTTCGGTAACTTAACTCCTTGCTCCTTGCAACATTTTACAATTAATCTCCGGACCAAAAGATTTGGAGTAAGTCTAGTGTGGCGAAGGTATTCCTGGGTTTGAGGGCATCTCCTTCGGCCCTCATTCAGCCAGTCCCTAATAGGAAGGCAATCAAATGTCTGGAAACAGGAATCAAACGAGAGACAAAGAAGAAAATGTGAGCCTGGTAATCACTCAAATACACCTGATTTGGAAATCACTGTGACTAGGAACCCTACCGTAGAGGAGAAAATGGCCGAATAAAGGGCAAAAAGATCTGGCGATATCACTAATCCATATCCCAATTCATCAATGCTTTGCTTATTTATTCGTAGAATCAGCGAAACCCTTTATAGTATTAAATACAAATACCTTCGCTGAGAAAGTATCGCACGAAATAGATGGCTGATAAGAAGTCTAACTTATCAACCAGCATAGAGCAAATAGTACCGCAATGTTGATTACCTTCTTAAGTTACGTCTAATCTCACAAGGCAGAACTGATAATGGATGACCATGACAATCCATAATTCAAATGGCTACCCCAAGACACAGCACTCAAACCCTCCTCCATCAAAAAGGATGTTCCCTGAGCAACTATAAAACCACACTCCAAAATTCCTTAAAGCTATACCGAACTCACAGTCACTAGCGAAAGAAGAGCTAGAAAGAAGGAAACAAGAAGAACAAGCACAAGAAAATGACTCAAACCTGTCCATTCTCCAAAACAACTGGGTCCACCATCACTTTGTTCGAAATGGAACAGAGGAACTCTTCAGGAATTCCCTGCTTATTGCCGAGGGGCTTCTTCTCTGTCGCCTTCGACCTCGACTCTAAGAAAAGTTGCAGAGTTCGGATAGCTTCGTCGATGGTCTCTAACTTGCACTCATCTTCTTTAGTGATCATCTCCAGTAGCCTGGACACTTCGCTCTCAACTCTTGAGGACTCTTCATTGAACCCCCATTTGGGTCCCCTGTTTCTGCCATCTTGCGTCACTCACTCGCTCTAACTGACACCACACGAAGAACAGAGCAAGAAATGGATTGAACTTTATTTTTCCCTGATGTGCTCACCATATTGATCATGATATGAAATTGGAGTAATAGAAATGCTGACGTCACTAGGGCTGCTTGTTAACTGAAATTCTCTTATTGGATGAACTTGAGGCCGTTCTGTCGGCAGTTGTTTCCATGTGGATTGCTGAGATTTTGCCAAAACAAAGCTCAAAACCGAAAAAATTAATGAAAATAAAAAATTATAAAGATTAATCGAAATTCAAGAAAACAGAGCTCCCCGATGCCGGGGACCAAAAAATGAAATAAAATAATAGCAATTAAATAATTAGTGGAGATAAGAGATTTCATAAATTTGATTTTGATCCGTAAGTTGCAAGGTGACAATTTGAGAATAGACGATGAAGGTTTCTAGAACATAGAGGTTCACTATCCAATTCTTTAATTTATTTTAATATAATTTAAATAATTATTTTATTAAAAACTCATCATCGTTGAAAAATGCCGGTGATGGTGTGGGAATGGTCGGCGGGAATTGTTGAGCCCAGTTAAGAACTGTCGATCCTCACCCATGTCTAGCCGAGGGTCGCCAGTAGGGGGTGAGTGGTTTCCTGTTTGGTTAGATTCTCCTCGACAACTAGGTACCTAACTAGTAGTCCCGATGCCCAATTTTCGAAACCATTAATTGGACCGATAGCTCGAGTACTGGACCGAACCAAACCGACCAGTTCGGTTGGTTCCCAAGCAATCCAATGTGACCGGCAACCTATCTAATAATCGTGGAAAAAGAACATCAAATGAGTGAAACATGATCAATGATGGCGTGATAGTGAACGTAATATTCAACTTTACCTCTGAACTCCATTCAACTCTGCCTTTGCACAGAGTTACCAAGTATAGCAAGCCCTTGAAAAGCAAATAAGAAGGCCACGGACGACGAAATAACAGAAGCTGGGTATTGGAATTCACAATACTAATGTAGGGTGTCAAAATTATCGCGAAAGAGGGCGAGACTAAACTACATGAGACGTGAGAGAGGCCATGGGAAGAAAGTTCGGGAAAGAAAGAAGGGAAAATTAGATTTAGGGTTATGTTTAAAAAATTAAAAATAAAATAAAATCGATTGGTCCGATCGGTTCTTGGTCTAGTTGGTTTGAGTTGCTCAGCCCTAGTCGCCATTGGTGGGGTGGCGGCCCTCACCCGATCAAGGGGAGGGCTATGACCCGCACTGCCTAATCCCCCACCATCATTTGCCTTTCTTGGTGATGGTTGCAGCGAGGGCTGCCCCCGCCATTTCCTTCTCTTTTTTTTTTTCTTTTTTTTGTTTATTGTTTTTAAATTCTTATTTTTTTAATGTGAGTCAAATATGTTTGTATTAAATATATATATATATATATATATATGACCAAAACAGTGTCACTTCAAGCACATCAGTGCCACATAGGCAGACAATTACAAAAAAAAAAAATCATGTTAGCACTTTTTGTTAGCCAAATTAGACATTTGCTATTGCTTTCATGTATCGGTATTCATTATTAGAGTAAATTAATTAACAAAAATACAGAAACCTAAGAGAAAGGTAAAGTCTTCCTCCGTCATAATTGTCCTATTCTGTGCAATTACACTAGGCATATGGTCGAGGCATATCATGAAAATAACAGTTTATTATTTTTTAAGAGATGTTATTCTAGAAAAAAAAAGTAGATAAACATAAAAAGAAGAATACTGAAGCATGCTCTCAAAATCTTCTTTTTTACCAAATAGATGTTAGTATTTTGTTTGTAAAACAAACTAAGAGGTGCCTTGTCCCGCATCGAAAAGACATGAGTGTCCACATAGAGTAGATTTGACACTAATCAACAATTAACATTATATTATATTGAAATAGTGCAACTGTTCACAAATGACTCTTATAATTTCTGAAAATGTGTGCTCGAATTGTGTCTATTTAAACATAACTGTATAACATTTAAAAAGTTGTGTCTGTTCAGACATAACCCCTTAACCTTCGAAAAGTTATGTCTATTCAAAGATTTTCTCTACAAATTCATGATCGTTTCTTGCTCTTTTGAGAACTTCAATTTTCAGAACTTTCAATTTTTGTTTTCCTCAAAGAAACTACAACCATTTTCTCCAATCATTTCCTTTGAGAGATCCTGGATAAATATCAAAATTACTACATGATATTCTCACTTGAGACTTTATTGTATCCTAAAGTATATTTGTCGGAAACCATTAGTAATTTTGTGTGGTAAAATAAATCCTTAAAGAGAGCGTTATCATGCCTTAAAGTGTGATTTCATTTTATCCCATTCCCAACTATTTTTATTAAAAATTTTAAGGATTTATTTATGCAACAATGGAGTCCGAATCGGTGACATGGTGAAACTGGACCGTTTTGATGGCTATAGTTTCACTCGTTGGAGGTGTCGCTGGAAAGAGAGGATTGAAGCAGCATTCGTATTTGTTTCGATCCTTAATCCTCGTTGCTTCTAATGATGTCCGATGGATATTACAGTTCCTTGAAAAATGATGATATTGCGAAGACGTTTATGGCAGGCATCTTGGGATTTGCGGCATCTACTTGCATGGACCGAAGATTTCCTATTTCCTCCTATGGGATCTCTCCTAAGCCTTTTCATTTAATTCCACATTATTATCGTTTGAATGTGTTCATGGAAACTCTTTGCAAAGTCCATGGATGGCGAATGCGTGATTTCCTAAGGCGAGTCTATGATGCCGTTCTATTCAGTAACGAGGTTGACATTCTGACAATTTGGCGGAAAGAATTAAAAGGAGATCATCAGTCCACAGAAGAGAACAAATTTTTCCGGGTCTAATTGAAGGAGGACAACCACGTACAAAAGCAATTGAACAGGTTAGACTTAATAGACTTCAGTGGTGATTTGATAAATGTGAAATCTGGCGGAGATCGAGAATGTGTGGACCACATGAAGGAGTTTGCGAACGGGGCGGCGGAGATAAGCGTGGAGTTGACCGAGGGGTTGCCGGACAACGTGAGGCAGACTCTCAGCAACGAGAACTCCTTCCTTGCCAAGTACTTCAGGAGGAACTCGTACTTCAGAGGGTTCTGGAGGCTGTGTGCGAGGCCGTTCACAAGAATGGAGCGTCTGAACGAGTAATTGCTCGAGGATAAGGATCCAATGCATGTCTGGTCAATCGTGTTGTTCGTGTTTGTCATCGACGTCATCATCGCCGCTTGGTAGGTCCCTATATATGGCTTCCAGGTTTGAGCAGGAAAATTGTTTGATTGATAAATGCATCATCCCATTTTGTGCATCGGTCTGCTAACCGTTATGACCATTTTTTACTGTTGTTTTTCTTTTAACTATTTCATTTGTTGTTATTTAAGGATTAAGCATATGCTGATCTGAAAAAAAAAAAGGAGGTTAAAAAAAAATTCGGCTGCTGCAAAGTAGAAGCAAGAGCTTTCAGCCCGGTAAGTTGCAAACCTATGGTGATGGATTGGATGTCTCAACAAAGTACCATAGAACCATGAGACGGATTAATATTGATCGTGATTAATCACTCCATCAAGATGAACTGTTGTGCATGATTCATGGATAAACAAAGAAATTGGTCAGGTCCTACTCAAGGTGATTGATGGCAATATCAATGTTACGTTCTTGGAAGAATTTTCGAACTTTTCCAGACACAATTTAGATTCATTGCAAATGCATTTTTTGACCTCTTGTTTACTTAAATCCATTTGTACCATATGATCGATGTGGAATCCATCTCTTGCATACTCTGTCGTCCTATACTTTACTTTAGCACACTCCTTTTGGGTCATTTCAATCCTGATGCTCCACTTGTTATGTAGTTTTTGCATGAAACGGAGTTCAATAATGGTCAACATAACAATTACTTTCAAAGATGTCATTTGCGCAATCTTCCGGAATTTCAGAGTCTGTTCTAATCTACAGAGGAATATAGTTTTTGCATGAAACCGTCAACTTAACAATTACTTTTAAAGATGTCATTTTGCAATCTTCCAGAATTTCAGAGTCTGTTCTAATCTACAGAGGAATATGCCGAAGTAAACTGAGCAAGGATTGTCAATCTGCATGAGAAAAAAATTGTGCGTCATGTAGAACAAGATGGATTGCTGCACCAAAAAGATTGGAGTAGTTAGAATCGGTCGATTGTATTGAAATGGGTATTGCGTTCTGAAAATTAATTGAGGTACTAATAGTAATTAAGCCTTAGACTACCGACTCAAGTAGCAACAATATATTATTTTCCACTTCCTAACACTTGACCAGTCCATAACTAAATGTCACTATTCTACTTTAGAGACAATTCATGTAATGGATATTCCTTGTGATTCTCATCGTCCGACAATTATGCTGGATGAAGTTACATTTACAAAATCAAGCTTCTATTGTCGCAATGACCAAGGTTTGGCACAAAGCCGAACTGATCAGTTTTTGGTCTATGACTGACTTGCACTCTTGGGCCATCTGTGGTTGTGCTAAGTTAGAATGTGGAATCTACGGTCATTCTCCAATTGAACACGAAGTAGAGAAAATACTGACAAAAATAAACATTCAGTGGTTAACTATTTCCTTTCGTATTTTAGATGGTACAATTGTTCAACAGCAACACAAGGGAATTATGCAGCGTTTTCATTAATTAAGCTATCATTGAAAAGTCTAATTTGTGGAATCTTTTGCCTTTTAAAATTTATGAGTTCCGTCGAGGATTTGGAATTGTAACCAAAATTAAACAATCAAAACTAAATCAGGCTGATGTAAGTTCTTCTGATTCAATAGATCCTCGATCTGCATCTTCCAGAAACCAAAGTCCTTGCCATTGAACTGATCGATCTCCACCTTCCCTTCGTTCATAATCACCAATCCCACTAATTCACCAAACCATACTCTGATACCAGTTGTTAGGAATACGAATCTTTAAAGAGAAGAAAAAATAGAAAAGAAGAAAAAGACAAGTGAATTTTTTCATGCGGAAAAACCATTCTAAATCAAAAGGGAAAAAACCATGATACAACATTAGCCAATCTTTACTATTAGTACCAGTATCGGCATTACAAGCTTTAGCATTACAAAAGCAAAGGATATTGTCCCAATATATAATAGGAGTCTAGGGCAGACATGGTTATTATGTAAATTACAAGTATGCCATGTAAAAGCTCTATGCTTGATATTGCCTTTCTTTTCTCTATTAGACTCCACAAATCCATCATTAGATAGATAGGAAAGGGACAATAATAAATGGTGAAGCAAAATCTCATGGAAATGCAATCTAAGAACCCCAACTAACATGGACAACAGAAACATGGGAGAAAGAAGGGACGCACTTCAAGCAAATGGCAATTACTCACAAAAGAGGAATGCTGTGAGGCTTCATTCCCAATAAACTCAACGCGGCATCATGATCCCTGAAACTACCGAAGTTCCATTGTTACCGATTGTTCATATTAGTTATGCAGCCTTAGCAGAACTGAAGATGGTTATTTAGCAGTTCATGCTTGTAAAACATTCAAATTGGAAATCCTGTGGCAAGTAGAGTCTAGTGCGGAGCTTACTGTCTTTTTCGTCTTAGTACATGAAATAAGTTCAACACAACTAGATGGTGCGGAAAACAACAGTCTCATTATACTGAAATCAGTACATGACGTCACAGAATGAAACTTTCTTCATACTTGAACGGGAACTTTGTCAGAAGACTTGACAGTTTTATTAATCAAGTACACAGAGATGACGCCATTATCAGATGCATCTCTCAACGGAATTGTAGAACCAGGACTTCTTCTGAAGAGTCTCAACAAATTCTCATCCACCTGGAACCCCTTTGCTAGTACCTTAGGGGAAACAGTGGGTTTCGCATTGAACAGGGCATTAGCAATCGTGATGAGTCCTGCGTCTTGCTGTTTAAAACCGGCAATCGCGACTGCATTGGTGTTTCCAAACGTTGAGCTGGAAGTGAATCAGCCCGCGGGGAAAGCAAAGACATCTCCAGGGTGGAGGATTTTCTCAAAGAAAGTATTGTTTAGTTCGTTGGCCGTGACAAAGCCTACATAGAGGGTGCCCTCTAGGACAAGGAAAATCTCGGAGCCACGAGGATGAGCGTGGGAGGATTTAAACCACCTATTCCATAGTCAACACGAGCCATGGAAATGCGAGAGTGTTGAGTCCTGGTAGCTGTCCACGAACATGGGGTGGATTGTGGAGCCCAAGGGAATTGGCCGTGCTTCTAGGAACTTGGAGGCCAGAAAAGAGGAAGTCGCCGCTGTGGTAAGAATGGGGTTCTTTGCAGAACTTTCCATTCACGAACACTGCATACAGAGAGTTTCTGTTAAGAGGATAATGTTGCTGACATATACCTTTGAGGCACATCCTAGGATACAATAAGGCAGCTCCTAGAACAAGAGATATCTTGTTCGTAACTTAATTGTCCCTTTTGTGAAATTAGTGTACTCAATGTCTTGTTTAAAAAAACCGTAGTGCCCAATGAGCTCCCCAGTGCACCCTGTAAGAGTATCAGAGGACTACTCTGGAATCAAGAGAAAATGTATTAATTCGGAGAGTTCTACCAAGGAAGGGAAAGACAGCTTACAAGCATTCGCGGGTTCTTTCACTGCCACACACCACGTCCTGCAGGGGACTTGGGTCATAGGCGTTGGCAAAGGACAGTGCCAGAGCCAAGAGTGAAAACTGGCGGAAGCGAACCTACTTCCTCATTTTGGTTTTCTTCTGCCTCTCTTTTACCAACTCTCGAGTGCTATGATAGATGCGAACACTTGCTTCGAAAGATGCCTATTTATAGATGCCAGAAACTCAAGCACATGTCATATTTTTCCACAAAGCAAGATAACATTGAGCAAAAAGAAATGTCTTAGTGGTTAAGCAATTGTCCTTCAATATTCGAGTCAGTATAGATTTCCACAGCTACGCACACCATTATTCCTCGTTTAACTCAAATCACCTCAATCTCCTGCTGTTTTCAACAAACTGACCAACTCATTCGTTTCGTATGGCTATGGTAGTTGACATGCTGATGTCAATGCAATCTGATCTTCTCTAGGTTTTAACTTCTCTGTCAATCTGGCACGCGTGAATTGGGTCGTTCCAATATCGAGTTGCTGATGACAATGATGCTTTGCATACTGATGATACTAATGCTTTGGCATATGATGATACTAATAAGTAACAAATTCATCCTTGTCCAGATCTGAAATAAGAAAAAGTTATGATAAACTCTCGAGATGAGATATGGGGTATTATTATAAGCCATGCGAGAGTCCTAGTTATTCAATCTACAGCCGTGAAAGTTCCAAACCAGATTGTGAAGGATTTGATGACGCAACCAAGCACCGTGGCACAATGAGACGGATGTTCAACGATCATGATCAGTTACTCCAGCACCATGCAAGTGTTGTGCATGACTCAATGATAAAGGAAGAAACGAGTCAAGTCCTGCTCGAGGCAATCAACGATCAATGTTGCATTTCTGGAAAAAATTTCAAATTGTCGGAACATTTGAAGGCTTTTTTTTTTTTTCTACGAAACTGGGTTCAAAAAAATTATGTTTACCGATTGGGTTCTCCGTGACAAAAATTACGAAAAAGGGCTTGTGCGGACACGTGGGTGCCGTAACATGTGCCGAGTGCTATGAAAAGCTGAACTAGAGGGGGGACCGCCCCCCCCCCCCAAAACCCAACCTCTCCAGTTGGCAACGTGCAAAAAACTAGAGAGGACCCCTACCATTTTGTCGAACGTCCCCCTCCTCCTTTTTTCCACGGCCCCCCTTTCCATTCTTTTACGCGTAGTACGTCTCCACCTTTTTCACGCTTTTACGCAAAAAAGCTTGCCCGAACAAGCAGAGATTCGTCTCTACAGCAAAAAAAATTTATCAATACGAGAAGAACAGATCTGAAGAAGCTCTGAAGAAGGAGAACAAGACGTAACGAGAGAAATAGAGAGAATCAAGTGAGAAATTTTCAGAGGTTCATCGTCAATTTCCAGCGTGTTCATATTCACGGTCACTAATTTCGTCAATATTCCTTCCCACGATCTAGCAATATTTTACTTTATGATCTGTTGTTGTATTTGCCGTTTTCGTTCGTTGCAATGTAATATAATTTTTTGTAACGATAGAGAAGTTAGAAGAGCGAAGTATCATTTTCTCCAATCTCGACACACACACGCTTTTTGAGTTAAGGTATGCCTATATCCGTTAAAACAGCTATTTAGTAACTATACAATAACTGTTATACTGTTGTATTGTGAATTACATGTTGTTTAGTCCGAAAACTATCTTTTTTACGTACCATAGTCTGTTCTGGCATCGTATGAATGATACCGATAAATAGCTTATTTTTGCGCTACATATATGTCTATTTTGCACCGAGAAATAGCTTAATTTTGTGCTACTCATATCTCATATTTACGAGGTCGATACATGTCTCATGAAATATTTTGTGCATATTAAACCATAGTTCATCATAAAATGAAATTTTGTGGAGAGAATGGATGTAATTTTCAAATAATTGAAATAATGACTAAATTCTACAGGAATAACAGAAAAAATTGTGAAAAACCCTTATTAGATATAGACCGTAGGAATTGGTAATTAGATGGACATATGTAGATGATGTTCGATTAAATATTAGCCGTGATTTTAGTTGCCTGAATGTCATGAACATGACCATATATTAGTTTATAATAATAAAAAAATCCAAAGAAATATAAAACTTGAGAAAAAATAATTAAAACAAGAATAACAAATTCCTAAAATTCTATCATTTTAGTCCCGATTGACAGCCGAGTGGGTTTGGTCGGCTCTTTTGATTTGTGAGTTGGGTTGAATTGACTCGGTCAGAAAAAAAGAATAGCAAAAAAAAAGGAAAAAGAAAATTAGAAATAAATAAAAAATAATAATAATAATAATAATCATAATAATATAATAGAAAACATAAGAAATAGGAGAGGTGCCGTTATTTGGGTCAAAACTTGGACCCGGCTCTGATTAATAAAAATTTAAATGAAAATTTTTTAAAAAAATAAACCGGACAATCATGAAAATAAAGAAAAAAATCATAAAATTTTCTAAAAAATTTGAGAAAATTCAGACTCGTTAAAAAAAAGTTTAGAAGAAGAATGTAAAAAAATAGGATTTTTTTATAATGAATAGATGTCATTATTTTTCGTTCATTCATTGTAAATGCGATTGTACCCCTTATGGGTAAAGCATCTAAAAAATATTATGCTATATTATGAAATTTATCCTGGTCCATTTGTAGACATGGCACAAAAAAAGTATATTCGGCCGGGACCTAGAAAATTCACTACTTACACAGTAGACTGAACATAGATCGCAGGCCATTTGGGAAGGTGAGGTAAGTAATTAAGAAATTTATCAGCTGAGCTATCGTTTGTAACAGTTATACCGTAATAAAATTGATAATAACAATTAATGTAACATTTTACAGATAAATGATAATGAAGTTCTTCGATGTCAACGAGATGGAGCGATACTACACGAAGCTAAACTTGATTATTGCATAGAACCATATGTTCGAGTTTCGGGATTTTACAGAGTTTGGAAAATGGGATTCTAGCAAGTTGATCACCATTTAATTATCGCTTTAGTTGAGTATGGAGGCTCGAGACTCACACCTTCCATATGTCAGAAAGTGAATGCACCATTACCCTGTAGGATATCGAGGTTCTTACACGCTTTCCTATTAGTGGAAATGAAGTTACTTGCCCCGCTAATAGGAATTGGGGCAATGTTTGTGAGAATCTACTAGGTCACCGGCCCCCACCCGATCAAGTACATGGTTCGATAGTGAAGATAACCTAACTGAGAGAACTCTTTGATGAAATTCCAAACGATGCAGATGAGGTTACGATAATGTAACATGCAAGAGCATTCATTCTGCAATTGGCTAGAGGCTCCATATTTTCTGATAAATCGGGTGCTATGGTAAGTGTAATTTTTCTTCCATTACTAGAGAACCTCATGGATCGTACGCCCTATAATTGGGGTTTAGTAGCGCTTGCGTGATTGTATCAGGAGCTATGTAGTGCCACCAATCCATCAGCATAACAAATCAGTGGTGTGCTATATGTGTTGCAAATTTGAGCGTGGGATCGATTCAGTTATGTGTCACCATCTATCAAAAATAGTGATCCCTTTGAAGATGCACCTCTTGGTAGTCAGTATATGATATATATGTTTTTTTAGTTTGTGAGTGATAAACTTTTTTCAGTCCGAATAATATATGTAATTGTTCTTTTTTTGTTACCATTACACTGTGGTGATAAATTTTTTCCAATGCATATAACAATATATGTAACTGTTCCTTTTTTTTGCCGTTGGTTTCAACCCCTATAAATAACTAAAGTGCCCAAACATACTTTGCCACATCAATGCTACCAATTTGATAGAATGATATTCACCGATGTAAGTCATGATAGAAACAAAGGAGTTCAATGTAATGTTAGCTTTTAAATTAATTCTTCATTTAATTTGATATGTTTCAATACGATAACAGATTATTTGGGAGCCCTACACTGATGACATTCTCGAGAGTCTATCAGATTACTATATGGAGGAAAAAGATATTTGGACAGCTCGTGTTCCACTCATCTATTTTCATATAGTTGAGTGGCATTATCCAGATCGAGTGCTTCGTCAATTTAGCATGCAGCAACTAATAACAAATCCTCCCAATGATCATAGACCCTTTCATGCCCTTGAATTAAGGCCAATTACAAAGAATTAGGTCAAAAAGCACAGAGAGTGGATTCAAATATGGAACAATTGTCTTAACTACGTAGTCCAATTTGATCCTGCAATGGAGCTACTTCATTTCCATTCAAAATACATGGAGTGATACCGTGCATGTACACGTCAATGGATTTCTTACACGGGAGGTGTAGTAGGTGCAGCGATTAGTACAAATACTTGTAATTTACTTCAGATTATTTTTTTATTCATATAAATTATTAGCATTTGATAACTTCTATTGACTTTGATTTCATGAACAGGATGATGGCGCAGAACAAATAATATCATTATGCAGATCTACGTCTCGGGATCACATGAGAGAGACCATACGGAAGATTGAGAGGATATCTACAGTAATGCTACATGCATTCAATGAAGAGAGACGACTATTAATGATTCCACAACCCCAATCAGCACCTACCACCACACCCATTAGATCTCATGAAGAGGACCCACCTCGGACTAGTCAATCAATCCGGAAGACTAGTAGAGCTCTTCAAAATACAGATGTCGTCCCTTATCTTGTGGTCTATAATACGGTAGATTTCACTACGGGGTTCAATCTTGGATTCGGCTAAATAGATTTTACTTCAAGGTTCGGCCAGACAGATTTTGGTTCGGGATTCTATCCCCACACTCTCGTAAATTCACCGATGGCTAGAGGATTTGATCTCCCTCCTTTTTCCTAATATACTTCTAAAGAATATGGAGGACGTGAGATGTTTGCTCAATTTGATGATGCATCACAACCACGATTGTCACAAGAGAGTATGCCTTCGTCATCTATATAGCCCCCTCAACCAGAATCTCGTCGTTTGTACAATATTAGACCTGCCGATCACCGAAAACAACCTACTTGCGGAATAGGAGGCCACGCAAGGGGACGACATCATTATTGAATGTAATAAGGGTTAATGATTGTTATGTATTATTATAATTTTGATTTACTAGAATTTTTTAAAACATAAATATGATATTGCTATATGTTGACACTTGATTTTTAATCAAGTTTCTTAAGAAAATTAATATAAAATCCACAACAAAAATCTATAAAATTGAAAAATTATATTTGGAAGCTTTAGTAAAGCCTGAGGAACCAATTTGTAAGAAAAATAATTTTTGGAAATTTTCATAATTTTTAATTTTTTTTCCATATTAACAAAAATATCGAAAATAAGAAAAATAGATTTCGTGGCCTAAAAAATATGAAAAATTGCCAATATTTTATTTGAAATACCATTTCATGTTGGACCATTTAGATTTGAAAAATCCAATTGGGGATTATGCATTCCTTCACAAACGTAACTCCACATCGAGTTGAAAAAAATGCAATTTCAGTCTTTTTTTTTTAAAATTATCACTTTTTAAGACTTTTGACATCGCCCTGCAGTGCCCAGAAATTATGACCCTAATAGTGCTCGAAAGTTCTCAATTGTGACAAAAGGGCTTAATTTAAATTTTTATTTTGGCCCCCAAATCACCCAAAATGAAATTTTTGCAGAGGCACTCATGAAAACAAAACCCACTGTGACATCCTGAATTTTCGATCCTTTTTCGAAATTTCTTAATAGAATGGATATAATTCGTCATTGCACTTTAGTTGAATCTCAGTCGAGATTGATCACCTCGGGACAACTAACCAAAAGGGAAAGGCTATTTTGGACTTAAAGTGCATGGACCTAATACGTCGATACGCGTATCTCCTAACAGCCGCCCGTTGGCCTGAGTATTCACTAAAGTCGCAAAATTAATGAATTTGACCACGAAATCAAATTTCCGAATTCAGACAATCGAAGCTTCACGGATATCGCAATGGTGTTTTGGATTCAGTTCTAGTTTTATTGAATTCTAAAGCCGCAGTTTTATTTCGGAACGCCACGAAGAAAGGCGAAAGTGGAAAATGACCGTTTTGCCCTTGGTTTGCCGTAGGCTCTCTAGCAAGTAGAATGTGATTGTCTTTAGAAATTGAGGCTTAACCAGTGTTAGTTGGCCCTTTGCGTCGTTCCCGTGCCGAAGGCACGTTTTTCCAAAAATTTCTGAACTGGTCGAACTGTCGCCTATTATTTTCCTTTTTACCTCAATTTATCTAATTATCTAATTATTCCTTCAATTTTATTAAATCCATCATTATCTACAAAAGGGACACTTGGCAACTCCCTAGCTATTCCATGTGTCAATTTCTTGTGGCATCTCCCCGCCAACCAAGCCACATGCTCTCCTCTCATTGGACCACCTCTAAGTCTTCTAGAGACTCATTAAATGCTCTTGAATTATTGCAATGAAGCCCTTCTCTCTCTTCTTTTCTTCTTTACTCTCAGTTGAACATACCTCACAGCCCTCATCTCTCTCGGATCTCTCTCTCTGCTCTAGAATCTGACCACTAGATTCAACCGGCTCTCGACGGAAATTCGACTGTTGGATTTTCGTGATTGTTGGGTATGTTGTAGTTCAACGTCTTCCGAATCCAATGCAACTTGAATCGTTTCGATCCGAGGTCGTTTGACCTTTCAAATATTCGTTTTCCTATCAGTCGACGAGTCAGTCTTTTGATACCCGAATTCTATTTATGACTCATCTTGATATATTTTGATTCCTGCAACCTCTAGGACTCATTTTTAGGTCCAAATATTGATTCTTAGCACATTTTTATCTTGGTTCAGCCCCTGCAAGTTTCGGTTCCCTTTAAGACACCACGATCCGACGCCGGACTCTTGCTTTCACTGGCTGCTGTGCGCTGTCCAGCTTACTTTCATCGACTTTTCAGCTTCAAATAGGTAAGCATAACCTCTAAACCTTGAGTAGGATTGTGGTACATGACTTGGCTTAGCTCTAGATGGGTTTTAGGCATGGTTTAGAGTAGGAAAATGCTTAGAATGTGTTGCTTGTTCACTTGAGTTGCTGTTTGATCGTCTTTAGTGGCTGTTCATACTGTGAAGATGCTGTCCAAGTGAGGTCTAGGGCTTCCCTCAAGTGTTATGTGTGATACATAGGGGTAAAGCCTAAGAATACCGGGTTTCGAGCATGGAAGAGTGGATCTATTCAAGATTCATGGCTTGTATGTGCTATTTATAAACCTGAACGTATGTTTCCATGAGTTAGCTGCTGTTGTGAAGTGTCGGATCATGAATTCCCTATGCGTTGAAATGATGAAATTTTACCTGAATGAACTGTCTGCCTGCTTAAAATGTTTTATGCTCAATGTTGGGGAAAGTTATTTTGAACATGCCTGGTAGTGAATTAAATATATATGTATGGTGGACATGCATAGATGACATTAGCAGTGGCACATGAAATTAAATAAAATCGAGCAGCAGGTGATTGTGCCCTAGTGAGGGGGAAATTGGCGAGATAAGGATGGTGCGCCTGAATGTGCACGGCACGGGGTAGCTGGAGTGATAAGGGGCGCCAACCTGTGTCTTGGATTTGATGCCTTACTGGTTGAGGCACCGGGAGGGGCAGTGTACCTGGGTCTTGTACTCGCAGGAGGCATACTTGCTGGTACATAGGCAAAAGGGTTGTGCCAACCTGAGTCGTGGTTAGCTACCTTATGGGTTGAAGCACGGGCTGAATGAGCCATGTAATTGAATGTGCTGTAGAATAAAAGAAAATAAATTTGAGCATGTCCCGCATGAGCATTTACATTTGATGCCGTGGATTGAATGGTGAATTGTATGTTTGCTCAACTGCTTTATAGTGTCATTGAATCATACACGTGCGCAGTCATTTAGTTTCGTCAGGCAGTGGTAAATTGAGAACCTAGAACTGCATGTTTAGGGTTGACCCGAGCGTGTGCTTCACCCTGAGCGAGGTTTAGTGGTGAGCTTGCTGAGTTTCGACTCACTGTTGTTGTTAAACCATTTTCAGACCCTAAGCCCTAGTCATGAGTGGACCACCTGGTCTCGTGGAATTAGACAGAACAGATTTTGAGGAATCGTGGATAGTGATCCACCGACGCCCGAGGAGTCTGACCCAAGGAGCTACCCTCATCTGACTGGAGAAATGTGGATGTGTAGATCTGTAGGCCTTACTCGCTCCTTTTGTTAGCATAGGACAACTGGTGGTGTCCTTATTTTGAAAATGTTGTACCTAAATGTTAGTTTTATCATTTCAATGAAATGCCTTTGGTATGTTGATCTGTCTCTCTTCTCTACCCATTTTTTATGTATGTATGGGTGTGATTCGCTTTCGTTAGCGTATTATCTAAAGGCGTCGATTGCGCCGCGACGAATCCTGGGTCGTCGTTCTCAATAGCCGATCGATGAGTTGCGGGATGTTACGCTGCCCGCTAGATTTGGGGCGTGACAACATTTTGGACCATTATAGGCCGATCCAAGAATGATTGTGGAACGATTTTCCATAGCTATACAATTGGATCACTGGTGATTCTGTTTGACCATTGTTTGGATTGCAAATGTCCATAAATCAATTTCTAACGATCGTGACCTTTGGAACTAGTGATTGAACCTTGCAATTACATGATAACCACTATTGCTATAGCTTTCAATCGCGAGTCAATACGCATAACTCCTAAAAGCCTCCCGTTAGTTTGAGATACACTAAATTCGCAATCAATCGATTTTTGCCACAAAATTGGACTCTGAACTTGGACATCAAACTTTCATGGATACCAATACTAATGTTTTGGACATCGCCTCATTAGGAACATCAATGGATCGGTTCGAGCCGAATAATTAGAAAAGTGAAATTCAAATCGAAAAGTAGAAATGACCGTTTTAGCCCTAAGTTACTTGGGCTTCCTTATTTGTGTTTAGGGGATTTTTAGTCATTAATTCAACCCCTTAGTGCACAAAAATTCTGAGTGGATAAGAGTAGCCCACTTGCTTGTTTTGGTTTGACTTTTTCAACTCTTCTAGAAGTTCACCTTTATGCCATTGAACCCCAGGCCTTAGATGAGGCTTAAAGACTAAGATTAGATCTCAACCATCCATTTTTGGGTAGATATCTTCAGCTGCAATCCCTCTCTCTCTTGGACTTGAATTTTTTTTTAGAACACACTTTCTTTTCCATACCCCACTCTCACTCTCCCTTTTGGCCGACCATCTTAAGCACCACCACTAGCACCACGCCACCTCCATCAAACCACCTTGGACTCCCGTGAGTCACCAGCCACCACGGCTACACCGCCGGACCACCGTGGGCACCGTTCGCCGAAGCTCAGATCTAACCGAGGCCATTGTGGTTGGATTTGTGAGCTTTTCTAGTTTAGTTAGTGGTAAGTTACTCCCTAAACCTTGATTAGGATGATAGGTAACTAATGGATATATATATAGGACTTGATTTGGATGAGATTAGTGGCTAATTTTTAGAGTTACTGCAGCAAATCTAAAAGTTGTGAAGTTGTGGTTGATTATGGTTGGCTTAGTATTAATCTTATGTAGTTAGATAATAATGGATATTGATAGGTTATGTTATGTTTGGCATATTGTTTAAATCGGTGTAATTGTGTAGTTGTGAATGATGAATAAGTTATAAATTAAAGAAATTGTGTGGCTGATCATGTGCATAGTTGATTATTCATGTAGTGTTATTATAAATAATATGGTGAGCATTCCGTGACCATGGCCGAATCTAGGCTGTTTATGTTGTTCCTACTGCAAATGTCAAATGATCATGGGTGACCTTGGTTTATACATGGCCATTTATTGTGATTGAATGATGTTCATGTGGTCACCCAATGCCCTGATGCATTATACGCGAGGAATTGAACTCATCGTCATGTGTTTTAACGCAAGATATTACTGTGCTCAATGGGTTAAAGATTGCTAGCCTAATGCGTTTTTACGTGGGTAGTGTCATGACCTTATGCATGTTACACGAGTCGTTAATAAACTAGACTTTATGAGTGTAATGTGCTTTGTGAGGTATTATGTGTTGGAAATTATGATTTGAGTACGTCTGGATTAGTTATAGTTGTTATGCCCATTTATGCAATGCCATAAATTAGAAGTATCTTGTGAAAATTTGTGATTTGGTGACAATTTGAGTTATTAGAAAGTTCGCCTCGTTAATTAGAACTACATGTTTAGTGTGAACATGAGGTACCCATAGATATTGAGATTTTATTCTCATTATTATAAATTTCACACATTTCAGACCTCCGACCATGAATATGAATGGACCACTGGAACGTTTTGGGGTACCCATAGATATTGACATGGTGGTGACAGAGTACCTGGTAGGAGAAGATAAGGTTTATTCTAGGCATGCTAGTACTATGTGGGTGGATGAGAGCGAGGCATTTTGGAAACCCCACGCCTTCATGGCGTAGTTCTTTAGAGATAGGGATCGGCCTTTTGGCCCGCTTCGAGATTTTGATACACCGTATGATGGGGTAGGAGAATGGAACCCCATGGAGATCGTTTCACCTGATGGTGTTGTAACTAGCCCGGACACCGATCGTGAAGATTCAGAGCCCAAGATGGAGTCTGACCCCAAGGAGAAGCCCATGGATTTTGAGCCCAAGGATGAATCGATGGAGTCTGACCCAAAACAGGATCCACCGTCTAGCGACAGTGGGGTAGAGAACTAGTGCAGTTGTCCTTTTCGCTTTTTGGTGCATCTTTTTTGGTAGGGGAGCTAGGGTAGTCGACCATTGACCCTTTTTTATATACGTGGTTGTCCTGAGGAAGGCATATATGTATCTTTATTGTAAGTAAATATTATGTGTATAAAAGTGTGTTCTTTGTTACTATCGTTGTGTTCTTTGTTTCTCGTCTATCCCCTTTCTTTACATGTGGTATGGAGTGTTAGGTTTGCTTCTGCTAGCGTCTATCATTTCGCATTGATTTGGGTCGGCGACAAATTCCTGGGATGTCACAACCTTATCGATTGAAGTTGCGGGATGTCGCAAGCTCATAGGGTTCTGGGCGTGACAATATCAATACATCACCAATCAATCTAGTAGATACGCCTATCAAGGTTCATGGCCTTATACAGTTCCACCAATCAGATTAAAGAGTAATGAGGTGTAAGTACAACAACTATTACACAAGTTCATATCTCATGATATAGTTCTTTACAAAAGTTTGTTGCGACCTGAAAAATTTCAATTTTCTTTCAGGTGAACGGATTATCGGGTTAATTGTCTAACCTAATTCAGACCCTCCCAAGTCCTACCAAATCGCAACTTTGATTTTTGTTCAAATGATTTTAGAACTTGGAGTCGCCACTAATCATTTTATGGTAGACTGATCAGACACCTAAATAAAGTATCGGGAGAAACACTTTATTCTTACGAACCAGAGATTATGAGTTTGGGGACTTGGTTACGCTAGATTACTCTAACGTCATTTCGGTACCATTTTTTATTTCATGAAAAATCATTTGAGGAGACTCGGAAAGATTTAGATCAAACTGAATAGAAGGGTACAATGGTCATTTTTCAAAGATCGGGAAGTAGAAACAGGTCAAACCAGTTGAATGTGGTCATTTCTTATTTCCCAAAATTTCTGCGAATTTTTTTGAATTATTTCTCTAATTTTCTAGAAATAATTTGCTCATGAGGGGAAAAAATGTCATTTCATGAACAAATGGGAGTCAAGGTCGCAAAATATGGGTCTAGCCAGTAAAAATTGACTGTTTCTCATTTTCTACAATTTTTGAGAATTTTTCGGATTTTTTCGAGACGATTTGCCCATAAGGGGAAAAATCATCATTTTGAAAATATCATGAAGGGAAATCATCAAAAATAGGATTGGCCAGTCGAAATGGTCCATTTCCTAATTTTTGAAATTTTTCTGAATTTTCTGAAATTTTTGGAAGCAATTTGCGTATAAGGGGTAAAACCGTCATTTTGAAAAGATCATGCAGGGAAATCATCCAAAAATAAGATTGGCCAATCGAAATGACCCATTTCCTAGTTTTTGAGATTTTTGAGAATTTTTCGGAATTTTTCGAGATAATTTGCCCATAAGGGGCAAAATCGTCATTCCGAAAAGATCAGGGAAGAAAATCATCAAAAAATAGGATTGGCCAGTCAAAATAGCCCTTTTCCTAGTTTTTGAGATTTTTGAGAATTTTTCAAAATTTTCCAAGACAATTTACCCATGAGGGGCAAAATCGTCATTTCGAAAAGATTAGGGAGGAAAATCATCCAAAAATAGGATTGGCTAGTCAAAATAGCTCGTTTCCTAGTTTTTGAAATTTTTCTAAATTTTTTGAAATATTTCAAGATAATTTGCCCATAAGAGGCAAAATCGTCATTTCGAAAAGATCAGAAAGGGAAATCATCAAAAATAGGATTGGCTAGTTGAAATGATCTGTTTCCTAATATTTCAGATTTTTCTGAATTTTTTGAAATTTTTCAAGGCAATTTGCCCATAAGGGGCAAAATCGTCATTTTGAAAAGATCAGAAAGGGAAATCATCCAAAATAGGATTGGCCAGTTGAAATGGCTCGTTTCCTAATTTTGGAAATTTTTGAGAATTTTTCGGAGTTTTCGAAGACAATTTGCTCATAAGGGGCAAAACCGTCATGTTGAAAAGATTAGGAAGGGAAATCATCCAAAAATAAGATTGGCCAGCCGAAATGACCCGTTTCCTAATTTTTGAGAATTTTGACAAATTTTTTGGAGTTTTTTTATTTTTTTTATTTTGATTTTTTTTATCTTATATTGCATTTTTTAGAAATTTTTTTATTTATTATATATTTTTGGATTTTTATTTTTTTTATTTTTTTGGACCGGGTCGAGTTAACCCGGCCCGCTTGACTAGAATTCAACCTGGGCCTAAAGAGCCCAAGTTGATCTAAGGAAAAGGACGCCTATTGGGCCTAACCCAAAATCTATATATATAAATATATTTTTTTATTTTCTCTTTTTTAAGGGGCCCAGTTTCCTTTCAATCCTCCCCATCATTGGGCAGGCTCCTAAAATTCAATGCGTGGCCTAATTTGAAAAACAACTCCACTTATCACAACACCAGATGTCATGCAACGTAAGTTTACTAAATCGTCCAAAGCTCTAAGAAATGGAATAAAAATGTGCAATGCCAGTGGTAGTATATGAATTAAAGTCGAACCTCTCGAGGGTCTTCAGAGTCGAATCGCCATCAAGTTCCCAGTCAAAATGGTAGAGCAATGATGTGAGATCGAGATGAAGCACCCTATATGCCAGTGAAAGTTCAACGCACATCCTTTTGCCCGATCCAAACAGAATCAGCTTGAAGTTTTGACCCTTGTAGTCGATGTTGGATCCCAAGAACCTCTTCGATTTGAATGCCAATGGATCCTCCCAAGCATCTGGGTCTCCGCTTCAGCAAAGAAAATATTTCCAGAATGATTATGTTGACCTTCTGCGAAGAGATTTTGGGTGGACCTTCTTTCCCGTCGCACTCATAATCCAACACCGCATCTGAGAAGTCATTCGTCGCTCTCGTCTCTCCTCTGAACTTCCACTCCTCCCACTTCTCTTTCACAAACCCTTCGGTAATCTTCATGGCTCGACCCATGTCCTTCGCCATGCTTGCCTTGGTCCATCGCGGAACCCACCATCGCAACCACGGCACGAAGTCGGCCACGTTCGGCTTGCTGGCCCACTCCATGAACAGGTTCATGGCGTCGAAGAACTCGAGTCCATCCTTCGATTGTGGGTGTAACAGGTCCCGTGACAGCACCATGTTGCCCACCACATTAAACGCCAGGAGAAAGAGAAAGTGGGATAAGTCGATTCCTTGCTCTGTTGTTCCTCGCTTAACCACTATTTCCTCCTCTAAATACGCGATCACGCTATCGACAAGCTTCTGCCCGAGGTGCGCCGTCTCATTGATGCGCTTGTTCACGAGGAGCTCGGTAGAGCAAAGACGCAAGAGAACACGCCAGTAATTGTCGTAATGGCCGATGGCAAGCAAGCCCTGGTTATAGTCAAGAGCCATCAGCACGTGGGTCTGCTTTGGTGGCTAATCGTCTGGGTGCTTACGCAAAATCCAAACAGCATCGTTGATCACGGGCGAGGGTATTGCAGCAATTCGGGTCACCGATGCAAGGCTATGGGTCGAGGATCAACTTTTCTATTCGTAAAGCAGAGTCGTATGGTTGAAGTACAAATCTGCCTATGAGAACAAAGAATATATGAATCTTGACTGGACTGAATCAACTCCATGGACAGCAGCTACGCATCGCTGGTGTGGGAGCAAATCCATATGGCAGTAGCTCCAAGTTACACGTCGAACAGGCAAGGGCACGATCAATGCAACACTTTGAGTAGGGACGATTCTCCTCTCTCTGGATGCCTTCCGTTCAGTTGATTCTCGTTCTAATTCTTCCGTGTCCACCTAAGTAGAACTCGTTATTGTGTTGACTCCCTATCAAACATGTACCAGCAAAATCGCTATCAAATTCGAATCCCATGGTTGCGGGTACTGAAGGGAACCAATCCCACGATATATACGCAGCGGATTACACAGAATTAACAAGCCCAAGAAACTTACTTGAATCACTGATCGGAGAAGCATATCACAAAACGGACATACCTCGGGTTTTCACCGATTAAGTGTCGTCAATGCAGCGAGAGATTTCGTCAGTTTGATGTTCCGGAGAGAAGAGTGAGAGAGATCGTCGTCGTTTTTTCTGTGTTCTTCTATAAATGTCTTAAGCGACGTCTCAAGAAGACGACGTTTTTCTGAACGTCATAAACAAACTGTCTCTTGCAGTTATTAGAAAAGGTGAGTGGCTATAATAGCCTACATGGGCGGACTACGATCCTTCCCATGCACCCTCAATTTCTAACATCTCCCACTCGCCCATGAAGGGCTAAACATAACTCTCACTTGCCCACGAAGGGTCAACAACTCCAACTCACCCACAAAGGGTTAAAACATAACTCTCCCTTTTTTTTTTTTTTGCAAAGTTCATATTGACAAATAATCCGTGCGACCAGCATACTACGAGAGCTCGTTGCCATACATCTGTTAGGAATATATAGCAGCTCAAATTGGGCAAATTAACTCAGAGTAGATCCAGTATGCTGTACCCTAGATCAATCAGTCACATTTACATCATATCTCTCTTGATCTCCTCGAGTACTCGGATATATTGTATTCACAATCATGATTAAACTCAAATAATCACAATTGGTCGACCTGTGAACACAAAGATAGAATGTGACATCAAAACAAATTGATCTTCCTCTTCCCTTAAACCTCTCAATCTCAATTCAGCTCGCTTTTCTAGAAATGTCCCATTAGATCGAATCAATCTCATGACCATTGGCAACACTCTAAGATAGCGAACACTAAATAGAAATCTTGAGAATAAGTAAGAGTCGTGAGGGAACTAATTTTGAGGAACTTTTATCCTCAAGAGTCTCACACGGCTTGAAAGTTGAGATCTAAACTTTCGCCTACTCTTATTGGTCGTTTCATGCATACGTAATATGAAATACGTATTACGGTATTCTCTCCTTTTCCATGGAGCGTATGTCTTTACACTTAATACCGTACAGATGATAGTTCAGACATACTCAATGTCTAACTTGAGTTCACAAATCTACTCTCCTTGAAGGAATCATCAGAACTCACATCTGGCATCAAAGACAGATAAAGTGAAACATGTGGGCTATTTCACTTTCTGACATAATAAATAATATGTCCTCATCTTAACACTTCTATTAAGGCGACATTTATACTTTAAGCTCCAGCTCTCAATTATCACCTAGATAATGAGCTTAAAATTGTCTCATCTCTATTCATCACATAGTAAATAGAGGCGATTACCCGTGTGAGTGGGCTAATCTCTCATCTGTCTGACATACCTTCTCAAAGTAATGCACTAAGCATTCATATGCATAAATATCATATAAACTCATAGGCATCAATAATGACAACAAATATCATTAACTGTGAACTTTGGGAAATATAAATATCTAGTACTCTAACTTCTACGCACTTCTAGAGATTTCAATGTAGAGAACTTATCCCTTTGTCAACATATAACCAAGGATAATATCTCTAGGATTTGACTTCATCATAAGATCTGCTATTATTCTTTGCGTAGATATGTACTATACGTTCACATCTTTTCATACAACCATGTCTTTTACAAAATCATACTTCGTGTCTTTATGTTTGGACTTGCAGTGGATCCTTAGTGTAAGCTCTTACTGCTTGGCTATCACAATTAACTAATAATTGAACCTGCAGTACCTTAGCAACATCTCATTGATCCAAAACATCTTTCAAACCAAACACCCTCTCGAACTGCTGCTGATAACACCACGAGATCAATTTCCATCGTGGATAAAGCTATCCACATTTGCTTCTTACTACTCCAAGATATGACGTCATTATTAAGTAAGAATGCAAATCCAGAGGTAGAATTTCTCTCATCTAAACCTCTTCCTCAGTCAATATCAGTATAGCCTTCAAGGCGCAAATCTCAACCTTGATTACTCAATGAATAATCAGCAGTACTATTCAGATACCTCAGAATTCTATTGACGGCAGTCCAAAATACTTGACCTATATAATAAATATCAGGTCTTGTACACACCATAGTGTACTTTAAGTTTCCAACAGTACTAGCATATGGAACACTTTCCATTTACTTCTTTTCATGTGAAGTCTCAGGACACAATCTGCAGCTCAAACTTTCACCTTTTGCAATAGGAGTATCCATGGGTTTGCTCTCTTGCATACGAAATCATTCAAGGACTTTCCTTATTTAAGTCTCTTGTGAAAAAGATCACAATCTCTTTTAATGATATCTTGAAATCTCAATTTCAAGAATGCATGCAGCTTCACCCTTATCTTTTATCTCAAAAATTGGAACATGACCAATTCTCAACTATAGTAGCAAACTCCATATTGCTTCTAACAATTAGTATATCATCAACATATAATGATAAGATCACAAATTGATCTTTGGATCTTTTGATACATACACAATGATCTTCATCAATCATTACAATAATCATATGCCACTATGGCATTACGAAAAAGTGTACACTATTGTCTCGAAGACTGCTTAAGGCCATATATCGATCTCAAAAGTCGACATACTTTTTGTTCTTGGCCTTCTATAACAAACCCAACGGTTTGTTTCATACAAATTTCTTCTTTTTAATTCTCCATTGAGAACAGCAGTCTTTACATCCATTTGATGTAATTCAAGATCCATGTCAAAATCAGGTGAATTGAGGTAAATCTCACTACAAGGCGAGCCTTATATCTCTCAATCGAGCCATCAGCTTTACGCTTTATTTTGAGAACCCATTTGTTCCCTATGGCTTTGTGTCCATTCGGAAGATCAACCAGTTCCCAAACTTGGTTTGATCTCATTGACTCCATCTCTTTTTCATTGCTTGTATCCATTTTTCCTTATTAGGGCAAGTCGGAGCCTTATTTGCATTTCTTGGCTCATCCTTTTCTTGTGGGGCGACTATATGGACTAACCATGAAAGCTTCCCTTTCAATATCTAAATGTCGACGAGTCGACGGAGAAAGCTTTTGCGACTTGTTCGCCAAATTGAAGATTGTACACTTGGTACATCATTCTTCATTACGCTCCCACTCGGATTAGATAACGACGACATTTTCACATCAAGTGGTTGCAATTGAGACTGATTTGAAACAAATTCCCCACTTCTCACATTGCTCCCACTTGGATGAAATGCCCTAGTAAAATCATTATCACTATCTGATACCATTTCAGACAGAGAATAGTCTTCATCTATCTCGCCCTTTTTCGAAAATTCATTCACTAAGAATGTGACATCTCGTGATTCAAATTCAGTTATACTTCCACTTTCTTGCTTACCAATAAGCACACACTCTATCAAGTGCTCTCAGTATCTCATAAAGATACTCCTTTTGCTTCTAGAGCCCAATTTTCCATACATGTGGAAAAATTCGTGTGTATAGGAAGTACATCAAGGTCTAAGAAAACTCAAATCTTATTTCGACCTGTCCACAACTTATATGGAGTGAAAGTAATTGATTTAGAAGGCACATGGTTTAGTATCTAGACAGCAATCAATAAAGCTTCACCCCAAAAGGTGATAGGCAAATTAACATATGACATCATAGACCTAACCATTTCCATTGAGACTTGTTTCTTCTCTCTGCAACTCCATTCTACTAAGGAATCGCTGGAATAGTTAACTATCACTCTATTCCTTTTTCATCACATAAACTTCTGAACTGATCAGATAAGTACTCTCGACCTCGATTGGATCTCAATATTTCTATTGTCATGCTCATCAAGCTCATAAATTCTTTAAAGCAACACAATGTCTTAGACTTATGAGGAATCAAACTGGCATGTCCGAATCGAGTATAATCATCTATAAATATGATGAAACAAACAATCTCATGCCTTACTTTCATATTCATTGTATCACAGATATCCGAATGGATCAAATGCAAAAGAAACTCAGCTCTTATTCACTTTCAAAATGGTTTCTTGTTTTCCCGCTAGACCATGCTCTAAAATAGGCAAATCGACTTTTCAATGTTGCCCAATAAACCCTCGTTGGTTTATCTAAACATCCGCTGTTGGCCAATATGACCCAGCTTAGCATGCCATATATTCACATCATTACAGAAGATGTAAATAGGGAGTAACAAATATCCAGAACCATGATAACTTATTCCCAACGACAAGTCATCACCATTGTTATAAAAGTTCAAACTAAAATCAAGTTTAACCATTCCTCACACGAAAACAAAATTTCGTCGAGTATTTAGAGCATATAACAAATCATGTAGGAATAAGGTGCGACCACCGCACATTTTCAATTGACAGGTGCCAATCATTTTTCTTTCACTTAGAAATTATTTCCCACATTTATCCATTTTGCTCCATGTGGAACTCGTTAAAATTCCGCGAAGGTATTCTTGTCCTTCGTTACATGGTCTATGGCCCTTGAGTCTATAGTCCACAAAGGATGAGATTCAGTTACGAAAACTGAACTAGAGACATAAGTAACACTCTTGAGTGCACAGAGGACATTTAATTTCTTTAACTCACCACAATTGCGAGTAAAGTAACCCTTCTTGCCACAGTTGAAACATTTCACTTTTGAAACGTTTTTCTTGAAAGGACGCTTTCCTCTCCCATGTCGGTTAAACTTCGATTTCTATCCTGAAGAATCTATACACTTGTCCTTTCACTTCTTGAACCCACCTTGACGTTCACGCTTAGAGTCTGAAACCCCATGTGAGCTATAACCAGCATAACAAATATCGGTTATTCGTTTAGCCGCCAGAAGACGGTCCACCTTTAGCTCAAGATGGCGCAAAGCATTCTCAAAAGTCTTTACTTTTCATTGTGGATTCTCATATGCACTCAGCTATGATGCAAAGGACTTATTACTGCTTGCATTTGCTGCTTATCAGTCAAAATGTGGCTAGCATCTTATGGTTCACTTATCATGTTTGACACATGCTACAAAAGTTGTTTCAAATTCTGCCCATGAGGCATCATTAATGCCTCCCACTTGGCTTTGGCATTTTCATAAATGCCCGAACTCACGCACAAAATCATTTTTCATGCTACTCAGCAACATAATGCGAGTAATGAAGTTCATCATTTTTTAATGCAGCAATTGCTTCTTTTTCCCTTTCTATGTGGTGCAGTAATTCCATATTCAGGTTCTTTCATAACTAGGTTAAGAGCTTCAGTGCTTCATGTTTTTCTAGCACATGCTGGATTCTCATATTCCAGTTTTTATAATCCTTGTCATTCAAATTTTCTCCTTTGTCAAGCTCAGCTAACATATTCTGAGAAGTCATGACCATTGTATCTGAACACGAAGTTCTATAGACATGTATTCACAAACTATTAATGCCTAATATTTATGCATCTATTTTACACTAACTAATTACATTAATGAATAATTTCACATAAGGTCTCGGATTCGAAAGTTCACTATGTTTCCAATCATCGTCTAAGAATCCTTGTTTGAAATCATCATTAACATAATCATTTATGTAAAATTGAGTTCATTAAAGTTACCAAAACTTTACAGAACTCCCCACTCGAATAAAGATCATAAATCACATAATGACCTCTTATCTTGTAATCATAACATTACATGGCATGATTTGAACTAATCCAGAAAAAATTCACGTATCAAATCATACTCTAATTCCATATTACAAGATATAAATAGCAAGTACACTACAATTTATACATGCTACCAACAACCATGCTCTACACAATTTGCATGTGATTATAAACATGTAAGCCATATTCTCTATTTTTCAATAAGTAGAGAAGTACATGATAAAATCATCCAATAAAACCCAAAATACGTGCGTATTTGGTTTCATACGCATTTTCATAATTTTAAATTCAGAAAACATATCCAAATAATATATCAAAATGAAGATAATTTCGAGACGAACGCAACAGTATCTCGCACGCCCCAATCGGAGCACTGACGCTCTCGCACGCGCCGGTCAAAGCTTCGACGCGTGGGGTCAACGGTCAACGTGACTTAGGGACTAAATTGCAATTTTTCGAAAATTCAGGGACCAAATTGAAATTTTCAAAAATTGAGGGACTAAATTGTAATTTTCAGATATTTCAGGGACCAAGTTATAATTTTCGAAATTTTTGAGGACCAAATTACAATTTTTGAAAATTTGGGGGACCCAATTGCAATTTCTGAAAATTAAGGAACCAAATCGGGTCAGGGATATGCCGAACCGGGTCTTGGATACACCAAAACCGGTCTGGAACGCGTTTGGCGCCCACCGCACGCTGCTGGGCGCGTGGATACCACGCGCACCGGACCTCGCCGGCGCGTGTCGGCGCGTGCGGCCGATTCCGGCAACTTCCGGCGACGACCAACCCTCAAATTTCTCGTCTCGTCGAGACGAATCCAATGGTATATTCGAAACCCATTTTTATTGAGTGGAATTTCACGAAAAGGCGACGTTTCGCCTCGGCCTCGGTGGAACTCGCCCCGTCGTGGCGCGTGGCGCGCGTGCGGCTTCTTCCGGCGTCGCCTCACGACGGGCGACCACTCAAAATCTTCGTCTCACCGAGCCCGTTTATTGATATGCTCAAAACACATTTTTATCACACAGAACAGAATCTATGGCCGATGAACAGTACGGTCGAAAATCGGTTTCATGCTCAAATCGACAACAAAAAAAAAACACAAAAAACAATCAGGAAACAAGAATCGGGCTCTGATACCAATGAAGGGAACCAATCCCACTTTATATACGCAGCGGATTACACAGAATTAACAAGCCCAAGAAACTTACTTGAATCACTGATCGGAGAAGCATATCACAAAACGGACATACCTCGGGTTTTCACCGATTAAGTGTCGTCAATGCAGCGAGAGATTTCGTCAGTTTGACGTTTCGGAGAGAAGAGCGAGAGAGATCGTTGTCGTTTTCTCTGTGTTCTTCTATGAATGTCTAAAGCGACGTCTGAAGAAGACGACGTTTTTCTAAACGTCATAAACAAACTGCCTCTTGCAGTTATTAGAAAAGGTGAGTGGCTATAATAGCCTACATGGGCGGACCACGATCCTTCCCATGCACCCTCAATTTCTAACAAGGACGAGATACTACAACGGTCCCATTGAGTAACTCCGACTTCTAAAACCAGACGAGAGAGATATTCGTGCTTAGAAAATTGTGGAGTTGCCACCGAAATTGTACGAAGGTCTTAGCTTCAAGAAGGACCAAGGTACTCCTTCTCTTTTCTTTTTTTCCAAAACTTCTGAGAAGCTCAATTTGTGACGAAAATCAAACCAAAGTTCTTTGAAACGCTAGCTTTCAACCAACATTCCTTAGAAAAGGGTAATCAAACTTAGAGGAAAAAAAATTTTCAGAGAGAAGTCAGTGACTTAATGAATTATCATTAAGTGCCTACATATCTTCTTGGAATAGAAGAATCAAAGCCCATGTAGTTCTTTTACCTTTGATAACCCCCATACTTATCATCGTCAATCGTCGCTTCGGCGGTGGTTCCCGTCATGGTGCTCGCTCCATCATCGAAAAATTCGGCTTCTACGTTGCGATCCATCTCTTTGTCGATATTGAGCCTTCGTCCAATCATCGAAACAAGCTTGAGCCTCCAAGACTGCGGAAATAATCCAACCAACGATGATCATCAAAAATTGTGCCTCCAGCGCTAAAAGCTGTTCAAGGGCCAACTGTTGAACAAGGAGTTGCTAAAACCTGTCTAGCGAGATAGAGAGAATTCGAGATGACTCGTTGCTCCTTCCACCACTCTATAGAGAATTCGATATAGAGAGAATTCTTTTTTTCCAACAAAAAATTGAAATAAAGAATTTCGAGAGAAATGAAAGTGGATCGAGTATCGCGACTTGAGAGAATTTAAGATTGAGAATTTGAGAGAATTGAGAGAAAATGAGAAATTGAAAGAAGAAAAATTAGAGAAGTTATGAATAAAATGAAGGGGGGAGGGGGGTATTTATAAGAAAATATTTGATATTGAATTTATTTTAAAAAAAAAAAAAAAAAGGGCAACGGCTAAAATAGCCGTTGGGCTGGCGGTTCCGAACCGCCGGTTCCGATCCGGTTCGGCGGTTTTCACGGGCCGGTTCGGGTCCGGTTCCGGTCCGGAACCGGCCCGTGGCCATGTCTACCCATGTCCATGTAGAGAGAAGTAAAAAATTTCATTATTGACCAAGCGATACAAAAAAGATTATAATCATAAGTCAACCCTCTCATGTTTCCTAGAGAAAATTGAGAGGGTTTGACTTATGATTATAATCTTTTTTGTATCGCTTGGTCAATAATGAAATTTTTTACTTCTCTCTACATGGACATGGGTAGACATGGCCACGGGCCGGTTCCGGCCCGGAACCGGACCGGAACCGGCCCGTGAAAACCGCCGAACCGGATCGGAACCGCGGTTTCGGAACCGCCAGCCAACGGCTATTTTAGCCGTTGCCCTTTTTTTTTTTTTTTTTAAATAAATTCAATATCAAATATTTTCTTATAAATACCCCCCTCCCCCTTCATTTTATTCATAACTTCTCTAATTTTTCTTCTTTCACATCTCAAAGCAAGGAGTGTTCTCAGAGAGATTCTCTCAAATTCTCAATCTTAAATTCTCTCAAGTCCGATACTCGATCCACTTTCATTTCTCTCGAAATTCTTCATTTCTTTTTGTTGCCGAAAAAAAAGAACAAAAATCTATATCGAATTCCTATAGAGTGGACACAAGGAGCATTCGAGTCAATGTCGAATTCTCTCTATCTCGCTAGACAGGTTTTAGCAACTCCTTGTTCAACAGTCGGTTGAACCTTCTTAGCGCTGGAGGGCCGCACATTTTTCACGCCGCATCGTTCAAGATTATTTCCGCAGTCTGTGGAGGCTCAAGCTTATGTCGATGATTTAACGAAGGCTCAATATCGACAATCAAGAGATGGATCGCAACGTTGAAGCCGAATTTTTCGATGATGGAGCGAGCACCATGACGGGAACCACCGCCGGAAGCGACGATTGACGATGAGGTAAGGAATGGGGGGTTATCAAAGGTAAAAGAACTACATGGCTTTGATTCTTCTATCTCCAAGAAGATATGTAGGCACTTAATGATACTTCATTAAGTCAAGCCCTTCTCTCTCCTTTTTTTTTTTCCTCTAAGTTTGATTACAATTTTGTAAAATTTTACTTGAAATTTTATTACTTAAAAATTTGATTTGATTTTGAAAATCAAAATTCTAAAGTTACAAAAAAAAAAAAAAAGGGGCCGGTCAGGGTTCTGGTTCCGGTTCGGAACCGGAAACCGGCCCGGAACCGGACCGGAACCGCCGGTTCCGAACGGAACGTCCGGTTCGGAACCGTGGCCACCATAGACATGGGTAACCTAGACTGTTAGAAATTGAGGGTGCATGGGAAGGATCGTGGTCCGCCCATGTAGGCTATTATAGCCACTCACCTTTTCTAATAACTGCAAGAGGCAGTTTGTTTATGACGTTTAGAAAAACGTCGTCTTCTTCAGACGTCGCTTTAGACATTCATAGAAGAACACAGAGAAAACGACAACGATCTCTCTCGCTCTTCTCTCCGAAACGTCAAACTGACGAAATCTCTCGCTGCATTGACGACACTTAATCGGTGAAAACCCGAGGTATGTCCGTTTTGTGATATGCTTCTCCGATCAGTGATTCAAGTAAGTTTCTTGGGCTTGTTAATTCTGTGTAATCCGCTGCGTATATAAAGTGGGATTGGTTCCCTTCATTGGTATCAGAGCCCGATTCTTGTTTCCTGATTGTTTTTTGTGTTTTTTTTTTGTTGTCGATTTGAGCATGAAACCGATTTTCGACCGTACTGTTCATCGGCCATAGATTCTGTTCTGTGTGATAAAAATGTGTTTTGAGCATATCAATGAAACGGGCTCGGTGAGACGAAGATTTTGAGTGGTCGCCCGTCGTGAGGCGACGCCGGAAGAAGCCGCACGCGCGCCACGCGCCACGACGGGGCGAGTTCCACCGAGGCCGAGGCGAAACGTCGCCTTTTCGTGAAATTCCACTCAATAAAAATGGGTTTCGAATATACCATTGGATTCGTCTCGACGAGACGAGAAATTTGAGGGTTGGTCGTCGCCGGAAGTTGCCGGAATCGGCCGCACGCGCCGACACGCGCCGGCGAGGTCCGGTGCGCGTGGTATCCACGCGCCCAGCACGTGCGGTGGGCGCCAAACGCGTTCCAGACCGGTTTTGGTGTATCCAAGACCCGGTTCGGCATATCCCTGACCCGATTTGGTTCCTTAATTTTCAGAAATTGCAATTGGGTCCCCCAAATTTTCAAAAATTGTAATTTGGTCCTCAAAAATTTCGAAAATTATAACTTGGTCCCTGAAATATCTGAAAATTACAATTTAGTCCCTCAATTTTTGAAAATTTCAATTTGGTCCCTGAATTTTCGAAAAATTGCAATTTGGTCCCTAAGTCACGTTGACCGTTGACCCCACGCGTTGAAGCTTTGACCGGCGCGTGCGAGAGCGTCAGTGCTCCGATTGGGGCGTGCGAGATACTGTTGCGTTCGTCTCGAAATTATCTTCATTTTGATATATTATTTGGATATGTTTTCTGAATTTAAAATTATGAAAATGCGTATGAAACCAAATACGCACGTATTTTGGGTTTTATTGGATGATTTTATCATGTACTTCTCTACTTATTGAAAAATAGAGAATATGGCTTACATGTTTATAATCACATGCAAATTGTGTAGAGCATGGTTGTTGGTAGCATGTATAAATTGTAGTGTACTTGCTATTTATATCTTGTAATATGGAATTAGAGTATGATTTGATACGTGAATTTTTTCTGGATTAGTTCAAATCATGCCATGTAATGTTATGATTACAAGATAAGAGGTCATTATGTGATTTATGATCTTTATTCGAGTGGGGAGTTCTGTAAAGTTTTGGTAACTTTAATGAACTCAATTTTACATAAATGATTATGTTAATGATGATTTCAAACAAGGATTCTTAGACGATGATTGGAAACATAGTGAACTTTCGAATCCGAGACCTTATGTGAAATTATTCATTAATGTAATTAGTTAGTGTAAAATAGATGCATAAATATTAGGCATTAATAGTTTGTGAATACATGTCTATAGAACTTCGTGTTCAGATACAATGGTCATGACTTCTCAGAATATGTTAGCTGAGCTTGACAAAGGAGAAAATTTGAATGACAAGGATTATAAAAACTGGAATATGAGAATCCAGCATGTGCTAGAAAAACATGAAGCACTGAAGCTCTTAACCTAGTTATGAAAGAACCTGAATATGGAATTACTGCACCACATAGAAAGGGAAAAAGAAGCAATTGCTGCATTAAAAAATGATGAACTTCATTACTCGCATTATGTTGCTGAGTAGCATGAAAAATGATTTTGTGCGTGAGTTCGGGCATTTATGAAAATGCCAAAGCCAAGTGGGAGGCATTAATGATGCCTCATGGGCAGAATTTGAAACAACTTTTGTAGCATGTGTCAAACATGATAAGTGAACCATAAGATGCTAGCCACATTTTGACTGATAAGCAGCAAATGCAAGCAGTAATAAGTCCTTTGCATCATAGCTGAGTGCATATGAGAATCCACAATGAAAAGTAAAGACTTTTGAGAATGCTTTGCGCCATCTTGAGCTAAAGGTGGACCGTCTTCTGGCGGCTAAACGAATAACCGATATTTGTTATGCTGGTTATAGCTCACATGGGGTTTCAGACTCTAAGCGTGAACGTCAAGGTGGGTTCAAGAAGTGAAAGGACAAGTGTATAGATTCTTCAGGATAGAAATCGAAGTTTAACCGACATGGGAGAGGAAAGCGTCCTTTCAAGAAAAACGTTTCAAAAGTGAAATGTTTCAACTGTGGCAAGAAGGGTTACTTTACTCGCAATTGTGGTGAGTTAAAGAAATTAAATGTCCTCTGTGCACTCAAGAGTGTTACTTATGTCTCTAGTTCAGTTTTCGTAACTGAATCTCATCCTTTGTGGACTATAGACTCAAGGGCCATAGACCATGTAACGAAGGACAAGAATACCTTCGCGGAATTTTAACGAGTTCCACATGGAGCAAAATGGATAAATGTGGGAAATAATTTCTAAGTGAAAGAAAAATGATTGGCACCTGTCAATTGAAAATGTGCGGTGGTCGCACCTTATTCCTACATGATTTGTTATATGCTCTAAATACTCGACGAAATTTTGTTTTCGTGTGAGGAATGGTTAAACTTGATTTTAGTTTGAACTTTTATAACAATGGTGATGACTTGTCGTTGGGAATAAGTTATCATGGTTCTGGATATTTGTTACTCCCTATTTACATCTTCTGTAATGATGTGAATATATGGCATGCTAAGCTGGGTCATATTGGCCAACAGCGGATGTTTAGATAAACCAACGAGGGTTTATTGGGCAACATTGAAAAGTCGATTTGCCTATTTTAGAGCATGGTCTAGTGGGAAAACAAGAAACCATTTTGAAAGTGAATAAGAGCTGAGTTTCTTTTGCATTTGATCCATTCGGATATCTGTGATACAATGAATATGAAAGTAAGGCATGAGATTGTTTGTTTCATCATATTTATAGATGATTATACTCGATTCGGACATGCCAGTTTGATTCCTCATAAGTCTAAGACATTGTGTTGCTTTAAAGAATTTATGAGCTTGATGAGCATGACAATAGAAATATTGAGATCCAATCGAGGTCGAGAGTACTTATCTGATCAGTTCAGAAGTTTATGTGATGAAAAAGGAATAGAGTGATAGTTAACTATTCCAGCGATTCCTTAGTAGAATGGAGTTGCAGAGAGAAGAAACAAGTCTCAATGGAAATGGTTAGGTCTATGATGTCATATGTTAATTTGCCTATCACCTTTTGGGGTGAAGCTTTATTGATTGCTGTCTAGATACTAAACCATGTGCCTTCTAAATCAATTACTTTCACTCCATATAAGTTGTGGACAGGTCGAAATAAGATTTGAGTTTTCTTAGACCTTGATGTACTTCCTATACACACGAATTTTTCCACATGTATGGAAAATTGGGCTCTAGAAGCAAAAGGAGTATCTTTATGAGATACTGAGAGCACTTGATAGAGTGTGTGCTTATTGGTAAGCAAGAAAGTGGAAGTATAACTGAATTTGAATCACGAGATGTCACATTCTTAGTGAATGAATTTTCGAAAAAGGGCGAGATAGATGAAGACTATTCTCTGTCTGAAATGGTATCAGATAGTGATAATGATTTTACTAGGGCATTTCATCCAAGTGGGAGCAATGTGAGAAGTGGGGAATTTGTTTCAAATCAGTCTCAATTGCAACCACTTGATGTGAAAATGTCGTCGTTATCTAATCCGAGTGGGAGCGTAATGAAGAATGATGTACCAAGTGTACAATCTTCAATTTGGCGAACAAGTCGCAAAAGCTTTCTCCGTCGACTCGTCGACATTTAGATATTGAAAGGGAAGCTTTCATGGTTAGTCCATATAGTCGCCCCACAAGAAAAGGATGAGCCAAGAAATGCAAATAAGGCTCCGACTTGCCCTAATAAGGAAAAATGGATACAAGCAATGAAAAAGAGATGGAGTCAATGAGATCAAACCAAGTTTGGGAACTGGTTGATCTTCCGAATGGACACAAAGCCATAGGGAACAAATGGGTTCTCAAAATAAAGCGTAAAGCTGATGGCTCGATTGAGAGATATAAGGCTCGCCTTGTAGTGAGATTTACCTCAATTCACCTGATTTTGACATGGATCTTGAATTACATCAAATGGATGTAAAGACTGCTGTTCTCAATGGAGAATTAAAAAGAAGAAATTTGTATGAAACAAACCGTTGGGTTTGTTATAGAAGGCCAAGAACAAAAAGTATGTCGACTTTTGAGATCGATATATGGCCTTAAGCAGTCTTCGAGACAATAGTGTACACTTTTTCGTAATGCCATAGTGGCATATGATTATTGTAATGATTGATGAAGATCATTGTGTATGTATCAAAAGATCCAAAGATCAATTTGTGATCTTATCATTATATGTTGATGATATACTAATTGTTAGAAGCAATATGGAGTTTGCTACTATAGTTGAGAATTGGTCATGTTCCAATTTTTGAGATAAAAGATAAGGGTGAAGCTGCATGCATTCTTGAAATTGAGATTTCAAGATATCATTAAAAGAGATTGTGATCTTTTTCACAAGAGACTTAAATAAGGAAAGTCCTTGAATGATTTCGTATGCAAGAGAGCAAACCCATGGATACTCCTATTGCAAAAGGTGAAAGTTTGAGCTGCAGATTGTGTCCTGAGACTTCACATGAAAAGAAGTAAATGGAAAGTGTTCCATATGCTAGTACTGTTGGAAACTTAAAGTACACTATGGTGTGTACAAGACCTGATATTTATTATATAGGTCAAGTATTTGGACTGCCGTCAATAGAATCCTGATGTATCTGAATAGTACTGCTGATTATTTGTTAAGTAATCAAGGTGGAGATCTGCGCCTTGAAGGCTATATTGATATTGACTGAGAATGAGGTTTATATGAGAGAAATTTTGCCTCTCGATTTGCATTCTTACTTAATAATGACGTCATATCTTGGAGTAGTAAGAAGCAAATGTGGATAGCTTTATCCACGATGGAAATTGATCTCGTGGTGTTATCAGCAGCAGTTCGAGAGGGTGTTTGGTTTGAAAGATGTTTTGGATCAATGAGATGTTGCTAAGGTACTGCAGGTTCAATTATTAGTTAATTGTGATAGCCAAGCAGTAAGAGCTTACACTAAGGATCCACTGCAAGACCAAACATATAGACACGAAGTATGGTATTATGAAAGACATGATTATACGAAAAGATGTGAACGTATAGTACATATCTACGCAAAGAATAATAGCAGATCTTATGATGAAGTCAAATCCTAGAGATATTATCCTTGGTTATATGTTGACAAAGGGATAAGTTCTCTACATTGAAATCTCTAGAAGTGCGTAGAAGTTAGAGTACTAGATATTTATATTTCCCAAAGTTCACAGTTAATGATATTTGTTGTCATTATTGATGCCTATGAGTTTATATGATATTTATGCATATTAATGCTTAGTGCATTACTTTGAGAAGGTATGTCAGACAGATGAGAGATTAGCCCACTCACACGGGTAATCGCCTCTATTTACTATGTGATGAATAGAGATGAGACAATTTTAAGCTCATTATCTAGGTGATAATTGAGAGCTGGAGCTTAAAGTATAAATGTCGCCTTAATAGAAGTGTTAAGATGAGGACATATTATTTATTATGTCAGAAAGTGAAATAGCCCACATGTTTCACTTTATCTGTCTTTGATGCCAGATGTGAGTTCTGATGATTCCTTCAAGGAGAGTAGATTTGTGAACTCAAGTTAGACATTGAGTATGTCTGAACTATCATCTGTACGGTATTAAGTGTAAAGACATACGCTCCATGGAAAAGGAGAGAATACCGTAATACGTATTTCATATTACGTATGCATGAAACGACCAATAAGAGTAGGCGAAAGTTTAGATCTCAACTTTCAAGCCGTGTGAGACTCTTGAGGATAAAAGTTCCTCAAAATTAGTCCCCTCACGACTCTTACTTATTCTCAAGATTTCTATTTAGTGTTCGCTATCTTAGAGTGTTGCCAATGGTCATGAGATTGATTCGATCTAATGGGACATTTCTAGAAAAGCGAGCTGAACTGAGATTGAGAGGTTTAAGGGAAGAGGAAGATCAATTTGTTTTGATGTCACATTCTATCTTTGTGTTCACAGGTCGACCAATTGTGATTATTTGAGTTTAATCATGATTGTGAATACAATATATCCGAGTACTCGAGGAGATCAAGAGAGATATGATGTAAATGTGACTGATTGATCTAGGGTACTGCATACTGGATCTACTCTGAGTTAATTTGCCCAATTTGAGCTGCTATATATTCCTAACAGATGTATGGCAACGAGCTCTCGTAGTATGCTGGTCGCACGGATTATTTGTCAATATGAACTTTGCAAAAAAAAAAAAAAAGGAGAGAGTTATGTTTTAACCCTTTGTGGGTGAGTTGGAGTTGTTGACCCTTCGTGGGCAAGTGAGAGTTATGTTTAGCCCTTCATGGGCGAGTGGGAGATGTTAGAAATTGAGGGTGCATGGGAAGGATCGTGGTCCGCCCATGTAGGCTATTATAGCCACTCACCTTTTCTAATAACTGCAAGAGGCAGTTTGTTTATGACGTTTAGAAAAACGTCGTCTTCTTCAGACGTCGCTTTAGACATTTATAGAAGAACACAGAGAAAACGACAACGATCTCTCTCGCTCTTCTCTCCGAAACGTCAAACTGACGAAATCTCTCGCTGCATTGACGACACTTAATCGGTGAAAACCCGAGGTATGTCCGTTTTGTGATATGCTTCTCCGATCAGTGATTCAAGTAAGTTTCTTGGGCTTGTTAATTCTGTGTAATCCGCTGCGTATATAAAGTGGGATTGGTTCCCTTCACTAAATTAGCAAAGAGTACTGATTGTGGAGGAGAGAAGACATTTTAGTATGCTTCTACACTTTGCAAGTGAATTCAACCGGTAATCTCAAACTCATATGTAGAAGTGCCACTTAAGCATTCTTAGAAAGGAAAAGAAGGTAAGAAAAAGAAAAGAAAAGAAGAGGAATAGTACCAAAGGACATCAGTGCAATATAATAGACATTGAGATACTGACCTGTGGCCAACATAGTGGATGATTCTTCTGACATTTAACTTGTCAATCCCCATTCCAAATGCCATATCGCAACAACAACCTGGAAGACAGGTAATAAAGCAAGTCTCAAATAGCAATATTGTGAAGGAGATGCTTGTTGAATGTTTGATTGTATATAAATGTTTATTGAATCTCAGAGTCACTAGCTAGATAACTCTCAGTTTGTGACCTTGTTTGATTGGGACAATTTTCACAAGAATCTGGAGATCAAATTTAAGAAATCAAGATTTTCATTGCTCAATTCTATAAGCCTTACCCTTTCTGCGCTTAAATTAAAAGTTGAAAGTCACAGAATCTTAGAGTTAGCACAGTAATCTTGGCAAGGACATGAAAATCTGTAGATGCTCTGAGCTGCAAGGTTGTTCAGGAATATGTTCTTATTTATCCGGCTGAATGCAACCAACATAGAATTTATGATTCGTATGTGCCTCGAAATGGTGATTGAAACACAAAGTATTATATATTACAAAATTGTCTGGCCGGCTCTGTTCTAAACTATCTCAAGTTCACAAAGAATAAAAAATTTTAGGGAGATAAATAAATGGACAAAGGTTGAAACCTACAACTAACTAGCTACAAAGAACCCTGGATAGGTAATCACATTATGTTTACTCCAGCTCAAGCTGCATAGATGGACCAGTGTTAGCACCAGCATGAGTGAGAGAATAACTGACTCTAAAGACTACAGAATCACCATTTTACGCATTGAAAAGTGATTTATTGCAGCACAATAGATTTTGTATAGAAAATTTATGAAGGCTAATATAATCTAATGGGAGAACTCATAAAGCTTTTGTCAGTTCTTTCTATTTTTTGTATGATTCTAAGATTTCTCTCACTTGTGCGGATACTTTGTATTGGAAAAGTGGTAGAGTTGGGAAATTTTTCTGTTGAGTCTTATTATAGTGTTGGAAAAGACAATTGTGGGTGGCATGGAGGTTTTTTCTGTTAAGTCTTATAGACCAAGGAGCATTGGATCTATTATACCTTCTCATCATCAAAATCATAGAGTTCAATAGCTGCAGTGAAACATGGTAGATGTGAGCAACTCTGGGATTGAACTGATAAAACATTTTGAAGTATCAGTATACTCACTGTCATCCATCTTAAATTTGATTGCATCCACTATAAATTTCTTCATCTTAGCATCAAGCTCAACCATTGCCTCTTCTCCCCTAGCTATAATTCTGTCAATATCCTCATCTGTAATAGTGCTATCCTTAGAATTGAAAACATTTCTGCACCAAATCTAGCCATTTGAAGTAGCTCATCTTTCTTACAGCTTCATAGAGCAAGGTACCAAAAGATATCAGTGACACAATTTAGAAACCACCTAAATTTTGAAGTACTAATTAAGCAACAGCTCACTTTTCTGCTCAGTTAATCGTCCTTGCTGAATCACCAAGGCATCAAGGGCAAGCTTTTTGTAGGAACAAACTAGCTGAGATGCATTCAAACTCACATTGTCTATATCAACTTTTGCTATAACACTCCCTTTTAGAGACAAACCCTTCAGTTACACTTGTATGCTCTTTTAACAAATACGAATAGGGACAACAAGAAACAAGATCCTTAGGTCCTCTTCTAAGAATCTCATATTAACAAATCTCATTATCAGGAGCTTTTTTTTCATAAAACCATGGGGAAGAAACAGTAGAAACCTACTATGAATTCAACTTCAACATGTTCCTTTGCCTTGCTCAGACGGGTGATCTGCGTGCAATAGAAAAACACATTTGTACGAAAACACTACCTTGTATGATCTTCAGTTTATGACAAGACAAAAATAGAAGTAGGTACTAACTGATAAAACAAGCACAATGAGATTGAAATAAGACCAAAAACAAAACTACACAAGAAGTACTTCACTAAATTTTAGTAGCTCGAAAAAAGGCTTTTAGTTTTGCTGAAGTTGTATGCAATGCCTAGACTTTTACACAAACTGAAAGTTAAAAGAACAGCAGTAGAATCTGTTGCCAATGAATGCGAGAACGTAGGAAAAATCTCATCTCTTTCTTTGCCAATACTTCACATATCAGAAATCTTTATAGTCTCTAGATAAGCACCGAGGGCAATCTATGCTTTAGGAGAAGCAGCAGCAAATGATCCACCAACCTCCGAACTAATAACAATGTTAGTGAGTAGATTACTGTAAAAGCTTGGAGGACTATTGTAACTTTCAAGAACTTGAGGTGCAGAAGAAGCTTGCGAAAAAGCTTGAGGTGCGTCTCCTTACTTCTTTATTTTTCTTTTACTCTTCTCTAGATAGCTCTTATGTCGCTTTTCTCCTTTGCGTCCATCCTTCTTCTTGAGTTCCGTAATTTTGCAACGAGTATCTTCACTTAAGCCTGCTAAATTTCTCTGAAACTCACCTCGAAGTGGCATTTCATCGAGAGATTTGTTTATGGTCGAGATCATCTTCTTAATAAATTCATATCTCTGAATAGAGTGTGAGCCCTTGACTGCTATCTTCACAAACTCGGGACACACTTCTCTATATCTATCAATAGCATCTATGTCACCATTACCTTGAACGAATATATAGGATTTATTAGAAGTTTAGACAAATTAGAACACTAAATTGAGTAAAAAAGAGTATAATAATAGTTCATACATGAGTATCTAAACTATTATTCTCTAGTATTCCATCTCTTGCTTCACGTGTCCACCTTTTCAAAATGTAAGCACTAGGAATTAACTTTATATCCAAGTTATCAAGCACCTTCAAAGCATGGCAACATAAGATCACAACTATCTCAAAATGATTATATGTATAATTCATTACTTCATTGCTTGGGCCACCCGTGACCTTGTACTCTAGTTCATTAGTACCAAATGAACCAACAACATATTCACGCAAGATGCCCATCTCATTATGTTCCTTAATAACCACAGATAAAGTTTTCATCAATTTTGCCTGAAAATTTTCAAACATCGAAGGTGTATAGAACTTACTTACTTGCTGCAACATAAATGATGTCTGCCATAATATTGTTGGCAATTTCTCTCTACCATTAAACTGCTTGTAACTCTTTGTACTGCTTATCAAGCACTACCTTATCAAACCTCTTGAAAAATCCATCTAGATTTATGTTACATGTAAGATAATCCTTTAAATTTCCATTTAAATTCTCACTCAACTGTGTGCTACGTATCTCCAAGGTCACTGTAGATTTCATATAACATCTAACCCACTTCTTTTTCAACCTATACAGATTTTGAAGTCAAGAATTGTCACTAGCTTTATATGTTGAAAGTAATGAATCCTAAGCATCTTCAAATTTTTGACTTCTACATATTCACACACAAGCTTCTTCAAATTAGTCAAAAAATTAGATCCATTCTTCATTAAATGACCAACATTTTTAATAACATTTTGCATTAGATGCCATGTACACAATCCATGTCTTAACTCGAGAATCACATCTTCTAATGGTTTCGACATTGCTGCATCTTGATTAGTAAAAATTTGCAGGCCTCCTATATTTGTGTGCCCCCAAGAATGTTTCGAAAAGCCATTTGAAGGAATTTGCAGTTTCATCATATAAAAGTGCAGCCCTAAAAATCACAAGCTCTTTATGGTTATTGAATCCAATAAATACATCGAGTGGCCTATACTCTTTATTGATCAAAAATGAGATGTCAAAGGTCACAATATCACCAAAAAGGGTATAATAATAACCATCCTAAAATCTACCCAAAATATGTTTGTTATTTGCTCATTACTATCAAGTTGAACAGCAAGAAGAAAGATGCGTCTAAGATCTGTTGTTTCTTGAAGTACCTCAATAAATATCCTGCGTCTCCAAAGGCCATGTCTCTCCCTCGTTTAGTGCTAAGATAGTTTTTTACATCAACTCTCGTGTAACCATCATTTTCTCTTCCCCCAATCTGTGCACTAGATAAGTCATGCTGCTATCTTTGTGTGAGGCCCGCATTGTCAACCAACATAATTTTGCTGAGCTTGGATATCACTTATTTACCTATGTGATCGTATCAAATGAGTACACTCTGCAAAGTTGAGTGGATGGGAATGCTTTGGCTTAAAATCATACACGATATTTACTGCTTTCTCGAACTAATCTGATTCCCGTTTGGGCATGGCAATCCATCCTCATTTCAGGCCTAGGCTTTTTTACTAATTCCAGACGTTTATCTTTTGTCGATGTCCCTCTTTGGCACAACAAAGCGTATAGAGTTATGAAACCATACTACCTTTTTTAGTAACTCTCCTATATACACCAAAACCAATTTTGAATGCATATATCTCCAAAACTCCCATGCCTCATCTACATCATTAATTCTATAGCATTTGTGGAGTCAAGTCATTACAGCTGATGAAATCATATAAAAGATAAGGACAAAAGTGGCGTCATTAGATAATAAACTTGAAAAACAAATAATGAAACATAACAAAAATAACATAATTCATGAAGACATAATTACCTTGTGCCATCATCACCAATTGAGAGGGAGTCTCAATTTGAGGCATAATTTGACTGCTAGTGATGCTTAGCACTTTAGAAAACTAAATGAATACCAGCATACCAAACAAAATGAATTAGATTGGGTCATAAAAGTGAAATTATAGCAGCGAACTCTAGGTATCAAAACTCCATAAAATATACGTTTCAAGAACTGTAAAAACCTAAAATCAACTCATAACATAAATTGACAGTGCACAAGGAGATGCTCAA